>JAHLWY010000438.1:0-83253 GCA_020002185.1 Paraescarpia echinospica
CACATTCAAGCTTCAGAGGCCAATATACAAATTCAAGCATCAGAGGCCAGTATACACATTCAAACATCAGAGGCCAGTATACACATTCAAGCATCAGAGGCCAGTATACACATTCAAGCATCAGAGGCCAGTATACAAGTTCAAACATCAGAGGCCAGTATTCAAGTTCAAACATCAGAGACCAGTATACAAGTTCAAACATCAGAGTCCAGTATACACATTCAAACATCAGAGGCAAGTATACAAGTTCAAGCATCAGAGGCCAGTATACAAGTTCAAACATCAGAGGCCAGTATACAAGTTCAAGCATCAGAGGCCAGTATACAAATTCAAACATCAGAGGCCAGTATACAAATTCAAACGTCAGAAGCTAGAATAAAAATTCAAAAATCAGAGGCCAGTATACAAATTCAAACATAAGAGGTCAGTATACAATTTCAAACATCAGAGGCCAGTACACAAATTCAAACATCAGAGGCCAGTATACAAATTCAAACATCAGAGGCCAGTATACAAGTTCAAGCATCAGAGGCCAGAATACAAATTCAAACATCAGAGGCCAGAATACAAATTCAAACATCAGAGGCCATTATTCACATTCAAAAATCAGTGGCAAGTATACAAGTTCAAGCATCAGAGGCCAGTATACCAGTTCAAACATCAGAAGCCAGTATAAAAGTTAAAGCATCAGATACCAATACACACATTCAAGCATCAGAGGCCAGTATACAAGTTCAAACATCAGAGTCCAGTATACACATTGAAAAATCAGAGGCCAGTATACATGTTCAAACATCAGAGGCCAGTATACAAGTTCAAGCATCAGAGGCCAGTATACACATTCAAGCATCAGAGGGCAGTATACAAGTTCAAACATCAGAGGCCAGTACACAAGTTCAAGCATCAGAGGCCAGTATACAAATTCAAGCATCAGAGGCCAGTATACACATTCAAGCATCAGAGGCCATTATACACATTTAAGCATCAGAGGCCAGTATACAAGTTCAAACATCAAAGGCCAGTATACACATTCAAACATCAGAGGCCAGTATACAAGTTCAAACATCAGAGGTCAGTATACAAATTCAAACATCACAGGCCAGTATACACATTCAAGCATCAGAGGCCAATATACAAATTCAAACATCAGAGGCCAGTATACAAGTTCAAAAATCAGAGGACAGTATACAAATCCAAACATCAGAGGCCAGTATACAAGTTCAAACATCAGAGGCCAGTATACAAGTTCAAATATCAGAGGCCAGTATACAAATTCAAACATCGGAGGCCAGTATACAAGTTCAAGCATCAGATGCCTGTATACACATT
The DNA here is from genome assembly GCA_020002185.1 of Paraescarpia echinospica. Lineage (NCBI taxonomy): Eukaryota > Metazoa > Annelida > Polychaeta > Sabellida > Siboglinidae > Paraescarpia > Paraescarpia echinospica. The sequence continues at coordinate 1,330 of JAHLWY010000438.1, forward strand.
CAAAAATCAGGGGCCACTATACACCTTAAAACATCAGAGGCAAGTATACAATTTCAAACATCAGAGGCCAGTATACAAGTTCAAACATCAGAGGCCAGTATACAAATTCAAACATCAGAGGCCAGTATACAAGTTCAAGCATCAGAGGCCTGTAAACACATTCAAAAATCAGAGGCCAATTTACACATTCAAACATCAGAGGCAAGTATACAGGTTCAAGCATCAGAGGCCAGTATACAAGTTCAAAAATCAGAGGCCAGTATACAAATTCAAACATCAGAGGCCAGTATACAAGTTCAAGCATCAGATGCCTGTATACACATTCAAAAATAAGGGGCCAGTATACACATTAAAACATCAGAGGCAAGTGTACAAGTTCAAGCATCAGAGGCCAGTATACAAGTTCAAACATCAGAGGCCAGTATACAAGTTCAAACATCAGAGGCCAGTATACAAGTTCAAGCATCAAAGGCTAGTATACACATTCAAGCATCAGAGGCCAGTATACAAGTTCAAACATCAGAGGCCAGTATACAAGTTAAAACATCAGAGGCCAGTATACAAGTTCAAGCATCAGAGGCCAGTATACATATTCAAGCACCAGAGGCCAGTATACACATTCAAGCATCAGAGGCCAGTATATACATTCAAGCATCAAAAGCCAGTATACAAGTTCAAACATCAGAGGCCAGTATATACATTCAAACATCAGAGGCCAGTATACAAGTTCAAGTATCAGAGGCCAGTATACAACTTCAAGTATCAGAGGCCAGTATACACATTCAAACTTCAGAGGCCGGTATACACATTCAAGCATCAGAGGCCAGTATACAAGTTCAAACATCAGAGGCCAGTGTACACATTCAAAAATCAGAGGCCAATATACACATTCAAACATCAGAGACAAGTATACAAGTTCAAGCATCAGAGGTCAGTATACAAATTAAAACATCAGAGGCCAGTACACAAATTCAAACATCAGAGGCCAGTATACAAATTCAAACATCAGAGGCCATTATACAAGTTGAAGCCTTCAGAGGCCAGTATACAAATTCAAACATCAGAGGCCAGTATACACATTCAAAAATCAGAAGCCATTATACACATTCAAAAATCAGTGGCATGTATACAAGTTCAAGCATCAGAGGCCAGTATACAAGTTCAAACAAAAGAGTCCAGTATACACATTGAAAAATCAGAGGCCAGTATACATGTTCAAACATCAAAGGCCAGTATACAAGTTCAAGCATCAGAGGCCAGTATACACATTCAAGCATCAGAGGCCAGTATACAAGTTCAAACATCACAGGCCAGTATACAAGTTAAAACATTAGAGGCCAGTATAAAAGTTCAAGCATCAGAGGCCAGTATACAAATTCAAGCATCAGAGGCCAGTATACAAGTTCAAGCATGAGATGCCTGTATACACAATAAAAAATCAGGGGCCAGTATACACATTAAAACATCAGAGGCAAGTATACAATTCAAGCTTCAGAGGCCAGTATACAAGTTCAAACATCAGAGGCCAGTATACAAATTCAAACATCAGAGGCCAGTATACAAGTTCAAGCATCAGAGGCCTGTAAACACATTCAAAAATCAGAGGCCAGTATACACATTCAAACATCAGAGGCAAGTATACAAGTTCAAGCGTCAGAGGACAGTATACAAGTTCAAAAATCAGAGGCCAGTATACAAGATCAAACATCAGAGGCCAGTATACAAATTCAAACATCAGATTCCAGTATACATATTGAAAAATCAGAGGCCAGTATACATGTTCAAACATCAGAGGCCAGTATACAAGTTCAAGCATCAGAGGCTAGTATACACATTCAAGCATCAGAAGCCAGTATACAAGTTCAAACATCAGAGGCCAGTATACAACTTAAAACATCAGAGGCCAGTATACAATTTCAAGCATCAGAGGCCAGTATACAAATTCAAGCACCAGAGGCCAGTATACACATTCAAGCATCAGTGGCCAGTATATACATTCAAGCATCAGAGGCCAGTATACAAGTTCAAACATCAGAGGCCAGTATATACATTCAAACACCAGAGGCCAGTATACAAGTTCAAGCATCAGAGGCCAGTATACAACTTCAAGCATCAGAGGCCAGTATACACATTCAAACTTCAGAGGCCGGTATACACATTCAAGCATCAGAGGCCAGTATACAAGTTCAAACAGTAGAGGCCAGTAAACAAGTTCAAGCATCAGAGGCCAGTATACAAATTCAAACATCAGAAGCCAGTATAAAAGTTTAAGCAGCAGAGGCCAATACACACATTCAAGCATCAGAGGCCAGTATACAAGTTCAAACATCAGAGTCCAGTATATATATTGAAACATCAGAGGTCAGTATACATGTTCAAACATCAGAGGCCAGTATACATGTTCAAGCATCAGAGGCCAGTATACAAATTCAAGCATCAGAGGCCAATATACACATTCAAGCATCAGAGGCCAGTATATACATTCAAGCATCAGAGGCCAGTATACAAGTTCAAACATCAGAGGCCAGTATACAAATTTAAACACCAGAGGCCAGTATACACATTCAAACATCAGAGGCCAGTATACAAATTCAAACATCAGAGGCCAGTGTACAAATTCAAACATCAGAGGCCAGCATACAAGTTCAAAAATCAGAGGCAAGTATACAAATCCAAACATCAGAGGCCAGTATACAAGTTCAAGCATCAGAGGCCAGTATACAAATTCAAGCATCAGAGGCCAGTATACACATTCAAGCATCAGAGGCCAGTATATACATTAAAGCATCAGAGGCCAGTATACAAGTTCAAACGTCAGAGGCCAGTATAAAAATTCAAACATCAGAGGCCAGTATACATATTCAAACATCATAGGCCAATATACAAATTCAAACATCAGAGGCCAGTATACAAGTTCAAAAATCAGAGGTCAGAATACAAATCCAAACATCAGAGGCCAGTATACAAGTTCAAGCATCAGACGCCTGTATACACATTCAAAAATCAGAGGCAAGTATACACATTAAAACACCAGAGGCAAGTATACAAGTTCAAGCATCAGAAGCCAGTATACAAGTTAAAACATCAGAGGCCAGTATACAAATTCAAACATCAGAGGCCAGTATACAATTTCAAGCATCAGAGGCCTGTAAAAACATTCAAAAATCAGAGGCCAGTATACACGTTCAAACATCAGGGGCAAGTATACAAGTTCAAGCATCAGAGGCCAGTATACAAGTTCAAAAATCAGAGGCCAGTATACAAGTTCAAACATCAGAGGCCAGTATACAAATTCAAACATCAGAGTCCAGTATACACTTTGAAAAATCAGAGGCCAGTATACATGTTCAAACATCAGAGGCCAGTATACAAGTTCAAGCATCAGAGGCTAGTATATACATTCAAGCATCAGAGGCCAGTATACAAGGTCAAACATCAGAGGCCAGTATACAAGTTAAAACATCAGAGGCCAGTATACAAGTTCAAGCATCAGAGGCCAGTATACAAATTCAAGCATCAGAGGCCAGTATATATATTCAAGCATCAGAGGCCAGTATACAAGTTCAAACATCAGAGGCCAGTATATACATACAAACATCAGAGGCCAGTATACAAGTTCAAGCATCAGAGGCCAGTATACAACTTGAAGCATCAGAGGCCAGTATACACATTCAAACTTCAGAGGCCAGTATACACATTCAAAAATCAGAGGCCAATATCCACATTCAAACATCAGAGACAAGTATACAAGTTCAAGCATCAGAGGCCAGTATACCAGTTCAAACATCAGAAGCCAGTATAAAAGTTAAAGCATCAGATATTAATACACACATTCAAGCATCAGAGGCCAGTATACAAGTTCAAACAAAAGAGTCCAGTATACACATTTAAAAATCAGAGGCCTGTATACATGTTCAATCATCAGAGGCCAGTATACAAGTTCAAGAATCAGAGGCCAGTATACACATTCAAGCATCAGAGGCCAGTATACAAGTTCAAACATCACAGGGCCAGTATACAAGTTAAAACATCAGAGGCCAGTATACACATTGAAAAATCAGAGGCCAGTATACATGTTCAAACATCAGAGGCCAGTATACAAGTTCAAGCATCAGAGGCCAGTATACAAATTCAAGCACCAGAGGCCAGTATACACATTCAAGCATCAGTGGCCAGTATATACATTCAAGCATCAGAGGACAGTATACAAGTTCAAACATCAGAGGCCAGTATATACATTCAAACACCAGAGGCCAGTATACAAGTTCAAGCATCAGAGGCCAGTATACAACTTCAAGCATCAGAGGCCAGTATACACATTCAAACTTCAGAGGCCAGTATACACATTCAAGCATCAGAGGCCAGTATACAAGTTCAAACAGTAGAGGCCAGTAAACAAGTTCAAGCATCAGAGGCCAGTATACAAATTCAAACATCAGAAACCAGTATAAAAGTTGAAGCAGCAGAGGCCAATACACACATTCAAGCATCAGAGGCCAGTATACAAGTTCAAACATCAGAGTCCAGTATATATATTGAAACATCAGAGGTCAGTATACATGTTCAAACATCAGAGGCCAGTATACAAGTTCAAGCATCAGAGGCCAGTATACAAATTCAATCATCAGAGGCCAGTATACACATTCAAGCATCAGAGGCCAGTATATACATTCAAGCATCAGAGGCCAGTATACAAGTTCAAACATCAGAGGCCAGTATACAAATTTAAACACCAGAGGCCAGTATACACATTCAAACATCAGAGGCCAGTATATAAATTCAAACATCAGAGGCCAGTGTACAAATTCAAACATCAGAGGCCAGCATACAAGTTCAAAAATCAGAGGCAAGTATACAAATCCAAACATCAGAGGCCAGTATACAAGTTCAAGCATCAGAGGCCAGTATACAAATTCAAGCATCAGAGGCCAGTATACACATTCAAGCATCAGAGGCCGGTATATACATTCAAGCATCAGAGGCCAGTATACAAGTTCAAACATCAGAGGCCAGTATAAAAATTCAAACATCAGAGGCCAGTATACATATTCAAACATCAGAGGCCAATATACAAATTCAAACATAACAGGCCAGTATACAAGTTCAAAAATCAGAGGTCAGAATACAAATCCAAACATCAGAGGCCAGTATACAAGTTCAAGCATCAGACGCCTGTATACACATTCAAAAATCAGAGGCAAGTATACACATTAAAACACCAGAGGCAAGTATACAAGTTCAAGCATCAGAAGCCAGTATACAAGTTAAAACATCAGAGGCCAGTATACAAATTCAAACATCAGAGGCCAGTACACAATTTCAAGCATCAGAGGCCAGTATACACTTTGAAAAATCAGAGGCCAGTATACATGTTCAAACATCAGAGGCCAGTATACAAGTTCAAGCATCTGAGGCTAGTATACACATTCAAGCATCAGAGGCCAGTATACAAGGTCAAACATCAGAGGCCAGTATACAATTAAAACATCAGAGGCCAGTATACAAGTTCAAGCATCAGAGGCCAGTATACAAATTCAAGCATCAGAGGCCAGTATATATATTCAAGCATCAGAGGCCAGTATACAATTTCAAACATCAGAGGCCAGTATATACATTCAAATATCAGAGGCCAGTATACAAGTTCAAGCATCAGAGGCCAGTATACAACTTGAAGCATCAGAGGCCAGTATACACTTTCAAACTTCAGAGGCCAGTATACACATTCAAAAATCAGAGGCCAATATCCACATTCAAACATCAGAGACAAGTATACAAGTTCAAGCATCAGAGGTCAGTATATAAATTAAAACATCAGAGGCCAGTATACACACTCAAGCATCAGAGGCCAGTATACAAGTTCAAACATCAAAGGCCAGTATACGCATTCAATCATCAGAGGCCAGTATACAAGTTCAAACATCTGAGGTCAGTATACAAATTCAAACATCACAGGCCAGTGTACACATTCAAGCATCAGAGGCCAGTATACAAGTTCAAACATCAAAGGCCAGTATACAAGTTCAAGCTCCAGAGGCCAGTATACACATTCAAACATCAGAGTCCAGTATACAAGTTCAAGCATCAGAGGCCAGTATACACATTCAAACATCAGAGGCCAGTATACAAGTTCAAGCATCAGAGGCCAGTATACAAGTTCAAACATCAGAGGCCAGTATACAAGTTCAAACATCAGAGGCCAGTATACAAGTTCAAACATCAGAGGCCAGTATACAAGTTCAAACATCAGAGTCCAGTATACACATTGATAAATCAGAGGCCAGTATACATGTTCAAACATCAGAGGCCAGTATACAAGTTCAAGCATCAGAGGCTAGTATACACATTCAAGCATCAGAGGCCAGTATACAAGTTCAAACATCAGAGGCCAGTATACAATTTCAAGCATCAGAGGCCAGTATACACATTCAAGCATCAGAGGCCAGTATACATATTCAAGCACCAGAGGCCAGTATACACATTCAAGCATCAGAGGCCAGTATATACATTCAAGCATCAAAAGCCAGTATACAAGTTCAAACATCAGAGGCCAGTATATACATTCAAACATCAGAGGCCAGTATACAAGTTCAAGTATCAGAGGCCAGTATACAACTTCAAGTATCAGAGGCCAGTATACACATTCAAACTTCAGAGGCCGGTATACACATTCAAGCATCAGAGGCCAGTATACAAGTTCAAACATCAGAGGCCAGTGTACACATTCAAAAATCAGAGGCCAATATACACATTCAAACATCAGAGACAAGTATACAAGTTCAAGCATCAGAGGTCAGTATACAAATTAAAACATCAGAGGCCAGTACACAAATTCAAACATCAGAGGCCAGTATACAAATTCAAACATCAGAGGCCATTATACAAGTTGAAGCCTTCAGAGGCCAGTATACAAATTCAAACATCAGAGGCCAGTATACACATTCAAAAATCAGAAGCCATTATACACATTCAAAAATCAGTGGCATGTATACAAGTTCAAGCATCAGAGGCCAGTATACAAGTTCAAACAAAAGAGTCCAGTATACACATTGAAAAATCAGAGGCCAGTATACATGTTCAAACATCAAAGGCCAGTATACAAGTTCAAGCATCAGAGGCCAGTATACACATTCAAGCATCAGAGGCCAGTATACAAGTTCAAACATCACAGGCCAGTATACAAGTTAAAACATTAGAGGCCAGTATAAAAGTTCAAGCATCAGAGGCCAGTATACAAATTCAAGCATCAGAGGCCAGTATACAAGTTCAAGCATGAGATGCCTGTATACACAATAAAAAATCAGGGGCCAGTATACACATTAAAACATCAGAGGCAAGTATACAATTCAAGCTTCAGAGGCCAGTATACAAGTTCAAACATCAGAGGCCAGTATACAAATTCAAACATCAGAGGCCAGTATACAAGTTCAAGCATCAGAGGCCTGTAAACACATTCAAAAATCAGAGGCCAGTATACACATTCAAACATCAGAGGCAAGTATACAAGTTCAAGCGTCAGAGGACAGTATACAAGTTCAAAAATCAGAGGCCAGTATACAAGATCAAACATCAGAGGCCAGTATACAAATTCAAACATCAGATTCCAGTATACATATTGAAAAATCAGAGGCCAGTATACATGTTCAAACATCAGAGGCCAGTATACAAGTTCAAGCATCAGAGGCTAGTATACACATTCAAGCATCAGAAGCCAGTATACAAGTTCAAACATCAGAGGCCAGTATACAACTTAAAACATCAGAGGCCAGTATACAATTTCAAGCATCAGAGGCCAGTATACAAATTCAAGCACCAGAGGCCAGTATACACATTCAAGCATCAGTGGCCAGTATATACATTCAAGCATCAGAGGCCAGTATACAAGTTCAAACATCAGAGGCCAGTATATACATTCAAACACCAGAGGCCAGTATACAAGTTCAAGCATCAGAGGCCAGTATACAACTTCAAGCATCAGAGGCCAGTATACACATTCAAACTTCAGAGGCCGGTATACACATTCAAGCATCAGAGGCCAGTATACAAGTTCAAACAGTAGAGGCCAGTAAACAAGTTCAAGCATCAGAGGCCAGTATACAAATTCAAACATCAGAAGCCAGTATAAAAGTTTAAGCAGCAGAGGCCAATACACACATTCAAGCATCAGAGGCCAGTATACAAGTTCAAACATCAGAGTCCAGTATATATATTGAAACATCAGAGGTCAGTATACATGTTCAAACATCAGAGGCCAGTATACAAGTTCAAGCATCAGAGGCCAGTATACAAATTCAAGCATCAGAGGCCAGTATACACATTCAAGCATCAGAGGCCAGTATATACATTCAAGCATCAGAGGCCAGTATACAAGTTCAAACATCAGAGGCCAGTATACAAATTTAAACACCAGAGGCCAGTATACACATTCAAACATCAGAGGCCAGTATACAAATTCAAACATCAGAGGCCAGTGTACAAATTCAAACATCAGAGGCCAGCATACAAGTTCAAAAATCAGAGGCAAGTATACAAATCCAAACATCAGAGGCCAGTATACAAGTTCAAGCATCAGAGGCCAGTATACAAATTCAAGCATCAGAGGCCAGTATACACATTCAAGCATCAGAGGCCAGTATATACATTAAAGCATCAGAGGCCAGTATACAAGTTCAAACGTCAGAGGCCAGTATAAAAATTCAAACATCAGAGGCCAGTATACATATTCAAACATCATAGGCCAATATACAAATTCAAACATCAGAGGCCAGTATACAAGTTCAAAAATCAGAGGTCAGAATACAAATCCAAACATCAGAGGCCAGTATACAAGTTCAAGCATCAGACGCCTGTATACACATTCAAAAATCAGAGGCAAGTATACACATTAAAACACCAGAGGCAAGTATACAAGTTCAAGCATCAGAAGCCAGTATACAAGTTAAAACATCAGAGGCCAGTATACAAATTCAAACATCAGAGGCCAGTATACAATTTCAAGCATCAGAGGCCTGTAAAAACATTCAAAAATCAGAGGCCAGTATACACGTTCAAACATCAGGGGCAAGTATACAAGTTCAAGCATCAGAGGCCAGTATACAAGTTCAAAAATCAGAGGCCAGTATACAAGTTCAAACATCAGAGGCCAGTATACAAATTCAAACATCAGAGTCCAGTATACACTTTGAAAAATCAGAGGCCAGTATACATGTTCAAACATCAGAGGCCAGTATACAAGTTCAAGCATCAGAGGCTAGTATATACATTCAAGCATCAGAGGCCAGTATACAAGGTCAAACATCAGAGGCCAGTATACAAGTTAAAACATCAGAGGCCAGTATACAAGTTCAAGCATCAGGGGCCAGTATACAAATTCAAGCATCAGAGGCCAGTATATATATTCAAGCATCAGAGGCCAGTATACAAGTTCAAACATCAGAGGCCAGTATATACATACAAACATCAGAGGCCAGTATACAAGTTCAAGCATCAGAGGCCAGTATACAACTTGAAGCATCAGAGGCCAGTATACACATTCAAACTTCAGAGGCCAGTATACACATTCAAAAATCAGAGGCCAATATCCACATTCAAACATCAGAGACAAGTATACAAGTTCAAGCATCAGAGGCCAGTATACCAGTTCAAACATCAGAAGCCAGTATAAAAGTTAAAGCATCAGATATTAATACACACATTCAAGCATCAGAGGCCAGTATACAAGTTCAAACAAAAGAGTCCAGTATACACATTTAAAAATCAGAGGCCTGTATACATGTTCAATCATCAGAGGCCAGTATACAAGTTCAAGAATCAGAGGCCAGTATACACATTCAAGCATCAGAGGCCAGTATACAAGTTCAAACATCACAGGGCCAGTATACAAGTTAAAACATCAGAGGCCAGTATACACATTGAAAAATCAGAGGCCAGTATACATGTTCAAACATCAGAGGCCAGTATACAAGTTCAAGCATCAGAGGCCAGTATACAAATTCAAGCACCAGAGGCCAGTATACACATTCAAGCATCAGTGGCCAGTATATACATTCAAGCATCAGAGGACAGTATACAAGTTCAAACATCAGAGGCCAGTATATACATTCAAACACCAGAGGCCAGTATACAAGTTCAAGCATCAGAGGCCAGTATACAACTTCAAGCATCAGAGGCCAGTATACACATTCAAACTTCAGAGGCCAGTATACACATTCAAGCATCAGAGGCCAGTATACAAGTTCAAACAGTAGAGGCCAGTAAACAAGTTCAAGCATCAGAGGCCAGTATACAAATTCAAACATCAGAAACCAGTATAAAAGTTGAAGCAGCAGAGGCCAATACACACATTCAAGCATCAGAGGCCAGTATACAAGTTCAAACATCAGAGTCCAGTATATATATTGAAACATCAGAGGTCAGTATACATGTTCAAACATCAGAGGCCAGTATACAAGTTCAAGCATCAGAGGCCAGTATACAAATTCAATCATCAGAGGCCAGTATACACATTCAAGCATCAGAGGCCAGTATATACATTCAAGCATCAGAGGCCAGTATACAAGTTCAAACATCAGAGGCCAGTATACAAATTTAAACACCAGAGGCCAGTATACACATTCAAACATCAGAGGCCAGTATATAAATTCAAACATCAGAGGCCAGTGTACAAATTCAAACATCAGAGGCCAGCATACAAGTTCAAAAATCAGAGGCAAGTATACAAATCCAAACATCAGAGGCCAGTATACAAGTTCAAGCATCAGAGGCCAGTATACAAATTCAAGCATCAGAGGCCAGTATACACATTCAAGCATCAGAGGCCGGTATATACATTCAAGCATCAGAGGCCAGTATACAAGTTCAAACATCAGAGGCCAGTATAAAAATTCAAACATCAGAGGCCAGTATACATATTCAAACATCAGAGGCCAATATACAAATTCAAACATAAGAGGCCAGTATACAAGTTCAAAAATCAGAGGTCAGAATACAAATCCAAACATCAGAGGCCAGTATACAAGTTCAAGCATCAGACGCCAGTATACACATTCAAGCATCAGAGGCCAGTATACAAGATCAAGCATCAGAGGCCAGTATACACATTCAAGCATCAGAGGCCAGTATACAAGTTCAAACATCAGAGGCCAGTATACACATTCAAACATCAGAGGCCAGTATACACATTCAAGCATCAGAGGCCAGTATACAAGTTCAAACATCAGAGGCCAGTATACAAGTTCAAACATCAGAGGCCAGTATACACATTCAAACATCAGAGGCCAGTATACAAGTTCAAACATCAGAGGCCAGAATACAAGTTCAAGCGTCAGAGGCCAGTATACACATTCAAGCATCAGAGGCCAGTATACACATTCAAGCATCAGAGGCCAGTATACAAGTTCAAACATCAGAGGCCAGTATACACATTCAAGCATCAGAAGCCAGTATACAAATTCAAGCATCAGAGGCCAGTATACACATTCAAGCATCAGAGGCCAGTATACACATTCAACCATCAGAGGCCAGTATACAAGTTCAAACATCAGAGGCCAGTATACAAGTTCAAGCATCAGAGGCCAGTATACACATTCAAACAACAGAGGCCAGTATACACATTCAAACATCAGAGGCCAGTATACAAGTTCAAGCATCAGAGGTCAGTATACACATTCAAACATCAGAGGCCAGTATACACATTCAAGCATCAGAGGCCAGTATACAAGTTCAAACATCAGAGGCCAGTATACAAGTTCAAACATCAGAGTCCAGTATACACATTCAAACATCAGAGGCCAGTATACAAGTTCAAGCATCAGAGGCCAGTATACACATGTAAGCATCAGAGGCCAGTATACAAGTTCAAACATCAGAGGCCAGAATACAAGTTCAAGCATCAGAGGCCAGTATACAAATTAAAACATCAGAGGCCAGTATACAAATTCAAACACCAGAGGCCAGTATCCAAATTCAAACATCAGAGGCCAGTATACAAATTCAAAAATCAGAGACCAGTATACACATTCAAGCATCAGAGACCAGTATACAAGTTCAAACATCAGAAGCCAGTATACAAATTCAAACATCAGAGGCCAGTATACAAGTTCAAACATCAGAGGCCAGTACACAAATTCAAACATCAGAGGCCAGTATATAAGTTCAAGCATCAGAGGCCAGTATACAAATTCAAACATCACAGGCCAGTATACAAATCCAAACATCAGAGGCCAGTATACAAGTTCAAACATCAGAGGCCAGTATACAAGTTCAAACATCAGAGGCCAGTATACAAATTCAAACATCAGAGGCCAGTAAACAAGTTCAAACATCAGAGGCCAGTATACATATTCAAGCATCAGAGGCCAGTATACAAATTCAAACATCAGAGGCCATTATACAAGTTCAAACATCAGAGGCCAGTATACAAGTTCAAACATCAGAAGCCCGTATACAAATTCAAACATCAGAGGCCAGTATACAAGTTCAAACATCAGAGGCCAGAATAAAAGTTCAAGCATCAGAGACCAGTATACCAATTCAAACATCAGAGGCCAGTATACAAGTTCAAACATCAGAGGCCAGAACAAAATTTCAAGCATCAGAGGCCAATACACACACTCAAGCATCAGAGGCCAGTATACAAGTTCAAATATCAGAGGCCAGTATACACATTCAAACATCAGAGGCCAGTATACAAGTTCAAACATCAGAGGCCAGTATACAAATTCAAGCATCAGAGGCCAGTATACACATTCAAGCATCAGAGGCCAGTATACAAATTCAAGAATCACAGGCCAGTATACACATTCAAGCATCAGAGGCCAGTATACAAGTTCAAACATCAGAGGCCAGTATACAAGTACAAACATCAGAGGCCAGTATACACATTCAAACATCAGAGGCCAGTATACAAGTTCAAACATCAGAGGCCAGTATACAAGTTCAAGCATCAGGGGCCAGTATACACATTCAAGCATCAGAGGCCAGTATACAAGTTCTAACATCAGAGGCCAGTATACAAGTTCAAACATCAGAGGCCAGTATACACATTCAAACATCAGAGGCCAGTATACAATTCAAACATCAGAGGCCAGTATACAAATTCAAACATCAGAGGCCAGTATACAAGTTCAAGGATCAGAGGCCAGTATACAAATTCCAGCATAAGAGGCCAGTATACACATTCAAGCATCAGAGGCCAGTATACACATTCAAGCATCAGAGGCCAGTGTACAAGTTCAAACATCAGAGGCCAGTATACAAGTTCAAGCATCAGAGGCCAGTATACACATTCAAACATGAGAGGCCAGTATACACATTCAAACATCACAGGCCAGTATACAAGTTCAAGCATCAGAGGCCAGTATACACATTCAAGCATCAGAGCCCAGTATACACATTCAAGCATCAGAGGCAAGTATACAAGTTCAAGCATCAGAGGCCAGTATACAAGTTCAAAAATCAGAGGCCAGTATACAAGTTCAAACATCAGAGGCCAGTATACAAGTTCAAGCATCAGAGGCCAGTATACAAGTTCAAAAATCAGAGGCCAGTATACATGTTCAAACATCAGAGGCCAGTATACAAGTTCAAGCATCAGAGGCCAGTATACACATTCAAGCATCAGAGGCCAGTATACAAGTTCAAGCATCAGAGGCAGAATACAGCAGGCCAGTATACAAGTTCAAACATCAGAGGCCAGTATACAAATTCAAACATCAGAGGCCAGTATACAAGTTCAAACATCAGAGGCCAGTATACATATTCAAGCATCAGAGGCCAGTATACAAATTCAAACATCAGAGGCCATTATACAAGTTCAAACATCAGAGGCCAGTATACAAGTTCAAACATCAGAGGCCAGTATACAAGTTCAAACATCAGAGGCCAGTATACAAGTTCAAGCATCAGAGGCCAGTGTACAAGTTCAAACATCAGAGGCCAGTATACAAATTCAAACATCAAAGGCCAGTATACAAGTTCAAACATCAGAGGCCAGTATACAAGTTCAAACATCAAAGGCCAGTATACAAGTTAAAGCATCAGAGGCCAATACACACATTCAAGCATCAGAGGCCAATATATAAATTCAAGCATCAGAGGCCAGTATACACATTCAAACATCAGAGGCCAGTATACACATTCAAGCATCAGAGGCCAGTATACACATTCAAGCATCAGAGGCCAGTTTTCAAGTTCAAACATCAGAGGCCAGTATACAAGTTCAAGCATCAGAGGCCAGTATACAAGTTCAAACATCAGGGGCCAGTATACAAGTTCAAACATCAGAGGCCAGTATACACATTCAAACATCACAGGCCAGTATACAAGTTCAAACATCAGAGGCCAGTATACAAATTCAAACATCAGAGGCCAGTATACAAGTTCAAGCATCAGAGGCCAGTATACAAATTCAAGCATCAGAGGCCAGTATACACATTCAAGCATCAGAGGCCAGTATACACATTCAAGCATCAGAGGCCAGTATACAAGTTCACACTTCAGAGGCCAGTATACACATTCAAACATCAGAAGCCAGTATACAAGTTCAAGGATCAGAGGCCAGTATACAAATTCAAGCATCACAGGCCAGTATACACATTCAAGCATCAGAGGCCAGTATACACATTCAAACATCACAGGCCAGTACACACATTCAAACATCAGAGGCCAGTATACAAGTTCAAGCATCAGAGGCCAGTATACACATTCAAGCATCAGAGGCCAGTATACACATTCAAGCATCAGAGGCCAGTATACAAGATCAAGCATCAGAGGCCAGTATACACATTCAAGCATCAGAGGCCAGTATACAAGTTCAAACATCAGAGGCCAGTATACACATTCAAACATCAGAGGCCAGTATACACATTCAAGCATCAGAGGCCAGTATACAAGTTCAAACATCAGAGGCCAGTATACAAGTTCAAACATCAGAGGCCAGTATACACATTCAAACATCAGAGGCCAGTATACAAGTTCAAACATCAGAGGCCAGAATACAAGTTCAAGCGTCAGAGGCCAGTATACACATTCAAGCATCAGAGGCCAGTATACACATTCAAGCATCAGAGGCCAGTATACAAGTTCAAACATCAGAGGCCAGTATACACATTCAAGCATCAGAAGCCAGTATACAAATTCAAGCATCAGAGGCCAGTATACACATTCAAGCATCAGAGGCCAGTATACACATTCAACCATCAGAGGCCAGTATACAAGTTCAAACATCAGAGGCCAGTATACAAGTTCAAGCATCAGAGACCAGTATACACATTCAAACAACAGAGGCCAGTATACACATTCAAACATCAGAGGCCAGTATACAAGTTCAAGCATCAGAGGTCAGTATACACATTCAAACATCAGAGGCCAGTATACACATTCAAGCATCAGAGGCCAGTATACAAGTTCAAACATCAGAGGCCAGTATACAAGTTCAAACATCAGAGTCCAGTATACACATTCAAACATCAGAGGCCAGTATACAAGTTCAAGCATCAGAGGCCAGTATACACATGTAAGCATCAGAGGCCAGTATACAAGTTCAAACATCAGAGGCCAGAATACAAGTTCAAGCATCAGAGGCCAGTATACAAATTAAAACATCAGAGGCCAGTATACAAATTCAAACACCAGAGGCCAGTATCCAAATTCAAACATCAGAGGCCAGTATACAAATTCAAAAATCAGAGACCAGTATACACATTCAAGCATCAGAGACCAGTATACAAGTTCAAACATCAGAAGCCAGTATACAAATTCAAACATCAGAGGCCAGTATACAAGTTCAAACATCAGAGGCCAGTACACAAATTCAAACATCAGAGGCCAGTATATAAGTTCAAGCATCAGAGGCCAGTATACAAATTCAAACATCACAGGCCAGTATACAAATCCAAACATCAGAGGCCAGTATACAAGTTCAAACATCAGAGGCCAGTATACAAGTTCAAACATCAGAGGCCAGTATACAAATTCAAACATCAGAGGCCAGTATACAAGTTCAAACATCAGAGGCCAGTATACATATTCAAGCATCAGAGGCCAGTATACAAATTCAAACATCAGAGGCCATTATACAAGTTCAAACATCAGAGGCCAGTATACAAGTTCAAACATCAGAAGCCCGTATACAAATTCAAACATCAGAGGCCAGTATACAAGTTCAAACATCAGAGGCCAGAATAAAAGTTCAAGCATCAGAGACCAGTATACCAATTCAAACATCAGAGGCCAGTATACAAGTTCAAACATCAGAGGCCAGAACAAAATTTCAAGCATCAGAGGCCAATACACACACTCAAGCATCAGAGGCCAGTATACAAGTTCAAATATCAGAGGCCAGTATACACATTCAAACATCAGAGGCCAGTATACAAGTTCAAACATCAGAGGCCAGTATACAAATTCAAGCATCAGAGGCCAGTATACACATTCAAGCATCAGAGGCCAGTATACAAATTCAAGAATCACAGGCCAGTATACACATTCAAGCATCAGAGGCCAGTATACAAGTTCAAACATCAGAGGCCAGTATACAAGTACAAACATCAGAGGCCAGTATACACATTCAAACATCAGAGGCCAGTATACAAGTTCAAACATCAGAGGCCAGTATACAAGTTCAAGCATCAGGGGCCAGTATACACATTCAAGCATCAGAGGCCAGTATACAAGTTCTAACATCAGAGGCCAGTATACAAGTTCAAACATCAGAGGCCAGTATACACATTCAAACATCAGAGGCCAGTATACAATTCAAACATCAGAGGCCAGTATACAAATTCAAACATCAGAGGCCAGTATACAAGTTCAAGGATCAGAGGCCAGTGTACAAATTCCAGCATAAGAGGCCAGTATACACATTCAAGCATCAGAGGCCAGTATACACATTCAAGCATCAGAGGCCAGTGTACAAGTTCAAACATCAGAGGCCAGTATACAAGTTCAAGCATCAGAGGCCAGTATACACATTCAAACATGAGAGGCCAGTATACACATTCAAACATCACAGGCCAGTATACAAGTTCAAGCATCAGAGGCCAGTATACACATTCAAGCATCAGAGCCCAGTATACACATTCAAGCATCAGAGGCAAGTATACAAGTTCAAGCATCAGAGGCCAGTATACAAGTTCAAAAATCAGAGGCCAGTATACAAGTTCAAACATCAGAGGCCAGTATACAAGTTCAAGCATCAGAGGCCAGTATACAAGTTCAAAAATCAGAGGCCAGTATACATGTTCAAACATCAGAGGCCAGTATACAAGTTCAAGCATCAGAGGCTAGAATACACATTCAAGCATCAGAGGCCAGTATACAAGTTCAAGCATCAGAGGCTAGAATACACATTCAAGCATCACAGGCCAGTATACAAATCCAAACATCAGAGGCCAGTATACAAGTTCAAACATCAGAGGCCAGTATACAAATTCAAACATCAGAGGCCAGTATACAAGTTCAAACATCAGAGGCCAGTATACATATTCAAGCATCAGAGGCCAGTATACAAATTCAAACATCAGAGGCCATTATACAAGTTCAAACATTAGAGGCCAGTATACAAGTTCAAACATCAGAGGCCAGTATACAAATTCAAACATCAGAGGCCAGTATACAAGTTCAAACATCAGAGGCCAGAATAAAAGTTAAAGCATCAGAGACCAGTATACCAACTCAAACATCAGAGGCCAGTATACAAGTTCAAACATCAGAGGCCAGAACAAAATTTCAAGCATCAGAGGCCAATACACACACTCAAGCATCAGAGGCCAGTATACAAGTTCAAATATCAGAGGCCAGTATACACATACAAACATCAGAGGCCAGTATACAAGTTCAAACATCAGAGGCCAGTATACAAGTTCAAGCATCAGAGGCCAGTATACACATTCAAGCATCAGAGGCCAGTATACAAATTCAAGAATCACAGGCCAGTATACACATTCAAGCATCAGAGGCCAGTATACAAGTTCAAACATCAGAGGCCAGTATACAAGTACAAACATCAGAGGCCAGTATACACATTCAAACATCAGAGGCCAGTATACAAGTTCAAACATCAGAGGCCAGTATACAAGTTCAAGCATCAGAGGCCAGTATACACATTCAAGCATCAGAGGCCAGTATACAAGTTCTAACATCAGAGGCCAGTATACAAGTTCAAACATCAGAGGCCAGTATACACATTCAAACATCAGAGGCCAGTATACAAGTTCAAACATCAGAGGCCAGTATACAAATTCAAACATCAGAGGCCAGTATACAAGTTCAAGGATCAGAGGCCAGTATACAAATTCCAGCATCAGAGGCCAGTATACACATTCAAGCATCAGAGGCCAGTATACACATTCAAGCATCAGAGGCCAGTGTACAAGTTCAAACATCAGAGGCCAGTATACAAGTTCAAGCATCAGAGGCCAGTATACACATTCAAACATCAGAGGCCAGTATACACATTCAAACATCACAGGCCAGTATACAAGTTCAAGCATCAGAGGCCAGTATACACATTCAAGCATCAGAGGCCAGTATACACATTCAAGCATCAGAGGCAAGTATACAAGTTCAAGCATCAGAGGCCAGTATACAAGTTCAAAAATCAGAGGCCAGTATACAAGTTCAAACATCAGAGGCCAGTATACAAGTTCAAGCATCAGTGGCCACTATATAAGTTCAAAAATCAGAGGCCAGTATACATGTTCAAACATCAGAGGCCAGTATACAAGTTAAAACATCAGAGGCCAGTATACAAGTTCAAGCATCAGAGGCCAGTATACAAATTCAAGCATCAGAGGCCACTATATACATTCAAGCATCAGAGTCCAGTATACAAGATCAAACATCAGAGGCCAGTATATACATTCAAACATCAGAGGCCAGTATACAAGTTCAAGCATCTGAGGCCAGTATACAACTTCAAGCATCAGAGGCCAGTATACACATTCAAACTTCAGAGGTCGGTATACACATTCAAGCATCAGAGGCCAGTATACAAGTTCAAACATCAGAGGCCAGTATACACATTCAAAAATCAGAGGCCAATATACACATTCAAACATCACAGACAAGTATACAAGTTCAAGCATCAGAGGTCAGTATACAAATTAAAACATCAGAGGCCAGTATACACATTCAAGCATCAGAGGCCAGTATACAAGTTCAAACATCAAAGGCCAGTATACACATTCAAACATCAGAGGCCAGTATACAAGTTCAAACATCTGAGGTCAGTATACAAATTCAAACATCACAAGCCAGTATACACATTCAAGCATCAGAGGCCAGTATACAAGTTCAAACATCAAAGGCCAGTATACAAGTTCAAGCTCCAGAGGCCAGTATACACATTCAAACATCAGAGGCCAGTATACACATTCAAACATCAGAGGTCAGTATACACATTCAAACATCAGAGGCCAGTATACACATTCAAGCATCAGAGGACAGTATTCAAGTTCAAATTTCAGAGGTCAGTGTACACATTCAAACACCAGATGCCAGTATACACATTCAAGCATCAGAGGCCAGTATACAAGTTTAAACATCAGAGGCCAGTGTACAAGTTCAAACATCAGAGGCCAGTATACAAATTCAAACATCAAAGGCCAGTATACAAGTTCAAACATCAGAGGCCAGTATACAAGTTCAAACATCAAAGGCCAGTATACAAGTTAAAGCATCAGAGGCCAATACACACATTCAAGCATCAGAGGCCAATATATAAATTCAAGCATCAGAGGCCAGTATACACATTCAAACATCAGAGGCCAGTATACACATTCAAGCATCAGAGGCCAGTATACACATTCAAGCATCAGAGGCCAGTTTTCAAGTTCAAACATCAGAGGCCAGTATACAAGTTCAAACATCAGAGTCCAGTATACACATTCAAACATCAGAGGCAAGTATACAAGTTCGAGCATCAGAGGCCAGTATAAAAGTTCAAACATCAGAGGCCAGTATACAAGTTCAAGCATCAAAGGCCAGTATACAAATTCAAACATCAGAGGCCAGTATACAAATTCAAACGTCAGAAGCCAGTATAAAAATTCAAAAATCAGAGGCCAGTATACAAATTCAAACATAAGAGGCCAGTATACAATTTCAAACATCAGAGGCCAGTACACAAATTCAAACATCAGAGGCCAGTATACAAATTCAAACATCAGAGGCCAGTATACAAGTTCAAGCATCAGAGGCCAGTATACGAATTCAAACATCAGAGGCCAGTATACACATTCAAAAATCAGATGCCATTATACACATTCAAACATCAGTGGCAAGTATACAAGTTCAAGCATCAGAGGCCAGTATACCAGTTCAAACATCAGAAGCCAGTATAAATGTTAAAGCATCAGAGACCAATACACACATTCAAGCATCAGAGGCCAGTATACAAGTTCAAACATCAGAGTCCTGTATACACATTGAAAAATCAGAGGCCAGTATACATGTTCAAATATCAGAGGCCAGTATACAAGTTCAAGCATCAGAGGTCAGTATACACATTCAAGCATCAGAGGCCAGTATACAAGTTCAAACATCAGAGGCCAGTATACAAGTTCAATCATCAGAGGCCAGTATACAAATTCAAGCATCAGAGGCCAGTATACACTTTCAAGCATCAGAGGCCAGTATATACATTCAAGCATCAGAGGCCAGTATACAAGTTCAAACATCAGAGGCCAGTATACACATTCAAAAATCAGAGGCCAATATACACATTCAAACATCAGAGACAAGTATACAAGTTCAAGCATCAGAGGTCAGTATACAAATTAAAACATCAGAGGCCATTATACACATTCAAGCATCAGAGGCCAGTATACAAGTTCAAACATCAAAGGCCAGTATACACATTCAAATATCAGAGGCCAGTATTCAAGTTCAAACATCAGAGGTCAGTATACAAATTCAAACATCACAGGACAGTATACACATTCAAGCATCAGAGGCCAGTATACAAGTTCAAACATCAAAGGCCAGTATACAAGTTTAAGCTCCAGAGGCCAGTATACACATTCAAACATCAGAGGCCGGTATACACATTTAAACATCAGAGGCCAGTATACAAGTTCAAGCATCAGAGGTCAGTATACACATTCAAGCATCAGAGGCCAGTATACAAGTTCAAACATCAGAGGCTAGTATACAAGTTCAAACATCAGAGGCCAGTATACAAGTTCAATCATCAGAGGCCAGTATACAAATTCAAGCATCAGAGGCCAGTATACACTTTCAAGCATCAGAGGCCAGTATATACATTCAAGCATCAGAGGCCAGTATACAAGTTCAAACATCAGAGGCCAGTGTACACATTCAAAAATCAGAGGCCAATATACACATTCAAACATCAGAGACAAGTATACAAGTTCAAGCATCAGAGGTCAGTATACAAATTAAAACATCAGAGGCCATTATACACATTCAAGCATCAGAGGCCAGTATACAAGTTCAAACATCAAAGGCCAGTATACACATTCAAATATCAGAGGCCAGTATACAAGTTCAAACATCAGAGGTCAGTATACAAATTCAAACATCACAGGACAGTATACACATTCAAGCATCAGAGGCCAGTATACAAGTTCAAACATCAAAGGCCAGTATACAAGTTCAAGCTCCAGAGGCCAGTATACAAATTCAAACATCAGAGGCCAGTATACACATTCAAACATCAGAGGTCAGTATACACATTCAAACATCAGAGGCCAGTATACACATTCAAGCATCAGAGGACAGTATTCAAGTTCAAATTTCAGAGGTCAGTGTACACATTCAAACACCAGATGCCAGTATACACATTCAAGCATCAGAGGCCAGTATACAAGTTTAAACATCAGAGGCCAGTGTACAAGTTCAAACATCAGAGGCCAGTATACAAATTCAAACATCAAAGGCCAGTATACAAGTTCAAACATCAGAGGCCAGTATACAAGTTCAAACATCAAAGGCCAGTATACAAGTTAAAGCATCAGAGGCCAATACACACATTCAAGCATCAGAGGCCAATATATAAATTCAAGCATCAGAGGCCAGTATACACATTCAAACATCAGAGGCCAGTATACACATTCAAGCATCAGAGGCCAGTATACACATTCAAGCATCAGAGGCCAGTTTTCAAGTTCAAACATCAGAGGCCAGTATACAAGTTCAAACATCAGAGTCCAGTATACACATTCAAACATCAGAGGCAAGTATACAAGTTCGAGCATCAGAGGCCAGTATAAAAGTTCAAACATCAGAGGCCAGTATACAAGTTCAAGCATCAAAGGCCAGTATACAAATTCAAACATCAGAGGCCAGTATACAAATTCAAACGTCAGAAGCCAGTATAAAAATTCAAAAATCAGAGGCCAGTATACAAATTCAAACATAAGAGGCCAGTATACAATTTCAAACATCAGAGGCCAGTACACAAATTCAAACATCAGAGGCCAGTATACAAATTCAAACATCAGAGGCCAGTATACAAGTTCAAGCATCAGAGGCCAGTATACGAATTCAAACATCAGAGGCCAGTATACACATTCAAAAATCAGATGCCATTATACACATTCAAACATCAGTGGCAAGTATACAAGTTCAAGCATCAGAGGCCAGTATACCAGTTCAAACATCAGAAGCCAGTATAAATGTTAAAGCATCAGAGACCAATACACACATTCAAGCATCAGAGGCCAGTATACATGTTCAAATATCAGAGGCCAGTATACAAGTTCAAGCATCAGAGGTCAGTATACACATTCAAGCATCAGAGGCCAGTATACAAGTTCAAACATCAGAGGCCAGTATACAAGTTCAATCATCAGAGGCCAGTATACAAATTCAAGCATCAGAGGCCAGTATACACTTTCAAGCATCAGAGGCCAGTATATACATTCAAGCATCAGAGGCCAGTATACAAGTTCAAACATCAGAGGCCAGTATACACATTCAAAAATCAGAGGCCAATATACACATTCAAACATCAGAGACAAGTATACAAGTTCAAGCATCAGAGGTCAGTATACAAATTAAAACATCAGAGGCCATTATACACATTCAAGCATCAGAGGCCAGTATACAAGTTCAAACATCAAAGGCCAGTATACACATTCAAATATCAGAGGCCAGTATTCAAGTTCAAACATCAGAGGTCAGTATACAAATTCAAACATCACAGGACAGTATACACATTCAAGCATCAGAGGCCAGTATACAAGTTCAAACATCAAAGGCCAGTATACAAGTTTAAGCTCCAGAGGCCAGTATACACATTCAAACATCAGAGGCCGGTATACACATTTAAACATCAGAGGCCAGTATACAAGTTCAAGCATCAGAGGTCAGTATACACATTCAAGCATCAGAGGCCAGTATACAAGTTCAAACATCAGAGGCTAGTATACAAGTTCAAACATCAGAGGCCAGTATACAAGTTCAATCATCAGAGGCCAGTATACAAATTCAAGCATCAGAGGCCAGTATACACTTTCAAGCATCAGAGGCCAGTATATACATTCAAGCATCAGAGGCCAGTATACAAGTTCAAACATCAGAGGCCAGTGTACACATTCAAAAATCAGAGGCCAATATACACATTCAAACATCAGAGACAAGTATACAAGTTCAAGCATCAGAGGTCAGTATACAAATTAAAACATCAGAGGCCATTATACACATTCAAGCATCAGAGGCCAGTATACAAGTTCAAACATCAAAGGCCAGTATACACATTCAAATATCAGAGGCCAGTATACAAGTTCAAACATCAGAGGTCAGTATACAAATTCAAACATCACAGGACAGTATACACATTCAAGCATCAGAGGCCAGTATACAAGTTCAAACATCAAAGGCCAGTATACAAGTTTAAGCTCCAGAGGCCAGTATACACATTCAAACATCAGAGGCCGGTATACACATTCAAACATCAGAGGCCAGTATACACATTCAAACAGCAGAGGGCAGTATACACATTCAAGCATCAGAGGACAGTATTCAAGTTCAAATTTCAGAGGTCAGTATACACATTCAAACATCAGATGCCAGTATACACATTCAAGCATCAGAGGCCAGTATACAAGTTTAAACATCAGAGGCCAGTGTACAATTTCAAACATCAGAGGCCAGTATACAAATTCAAACATCAGAGGCTAGTATACAAGTTCAAACATCAGTGGCCAGTATACAAGTTCAAACATCAAAGGCCAGTATACAAGTTCAAGCATCAGAGGTCAATACACACATTCAAGCTTCAGAGGCCAATATACAAATTCAAGCATCAGAGGCCAGTATACACATTCAAACATCAGAGGCCAGTATACACATTCAAGCATCAGAGGCCAGTATACACATTCAAGCATCACAGGCCAGTATACAAGTTCAAACATCAGAGGCCAGTATTCAAGTTCAAACATCAGAGGCCAGTATACAAGTTCAAACATCAGAGTCCAGTATACACATTCAAACATCAGAGGCAAGTATACAAGTTCAAGCATCAGAGGCCAGTATACAAGTTCATACATCAGAGGCCAGTATACAAGTTCAAGCATCAGAGGCCAGTATACAAATTCAAACATCAGAGGCCAGTATACAAATTCAAACGTCAGAAGCTAGAATAAAAATTCAAAAATCAGAGGCCAGTATACAAATTCAAACATAAGAGGTCAGTATACAATTTCAAACATCAGAGGCCAGTACACAAATTCAAACATCAGAGGCCAGTATACAAATTCAAACATCAGAGGCCAGTATACAAGTTCAAGCATCAGAGGCCAGAATACAAATTCAAACATCAGAGGCCAGAATACAAATTCAAACATCAGAGGCCATTATTCACATTCAAAAATCAGTGGCAAGTATACAAGTTCAAGCATCAGAGGCCAGTATACCAGTTCAAACATCAGAAGCCAGTATAAAAGTTAAAGCATCAGATACCAATACACACATTCAAGCATCAGAGGCCAGTATACAAGTTCAAACATCAGAGTCCAGTATACACATTGAAAAATCAGAGGCCAGTATACATGTTCAAACATCAGAGGCCAGTATACAAGTTCAAGCATCAGAGGCCAGTATACACATTCAAGCATCAGAGGCCAGTATACAAGTTCAAACATCAGAGGCCAGTACACAAGTTCAAGCATCAGAGGCCAGTATACAAATTCAAGCATCAGAGGCCAGTATACACATTCAAGCATCAGAGGCCATTATACACATTTAAGCATCAGAGGCCAGTATACAAGTTCAAACATCAAAGGCCAGTATACACATTCAAACATCAGAGGCCAGTATACAAGTTCAAACATCAGAGGTCAGTATACAAATTCAAACATCACAGGCCAGTATACACATTCAAGCATCAGAGGCCAATATACAAATTCAAACATCAGAGGCCAGTATACAAGTTCAAAAATCAGAGGACAGTATACAAATCCAAACATCAGAGGCCAGTATACAAGTTCAAACATCAGAGGCCAGTATACAAGTTCAAATATCAGAGGCCAGTATACAAATTCAAACATCGGAGGCCAGTATACAAGTTCAAGCATCAGATGCCTGTATACACATTCAAAAATCAGGGGCCACTATACACCTTAAAACATCAGAGGCAAGTATACAATTTCAAACATCAGAGGCCAGTATACAAGTTCAAACATCAGAGGCCAGTATACAAATTCAAACATCAGAGGCCAGTATACAAGTTCAAGCATCAGAGGCCTGTAAACACATTCAAAAATCAGAGGCCAATTTACACATTCAAACATCAGAGGCAAGTATACAGGTTCAAGCATCAGAGGCCAGTATACAAGTTCAAAAATCAGAGGCCAGTATACAAGTTCAAACATCAGAGGCCAGTATACAAATTCAAACATCACAGTCCAGTATATACATAGAAAAATCAGAGGCCAATATACACATTCAAACATCAGAGGCAAGTATACAAGTTCAAGCATCAGAGGCCAGTATACAAGTTCAAAAATCAGAGGCCAGTATACAAGTTCAAACATCAGAGGCCAGTATACAAGTTCAAGCATCAAAGGCTAGTATACACATTCAAGCATCAGAGGCCAGTATACAAGTTCAAACATCAGAGGCCAGTATACAAGTTAAAACATCAGAGGCCAGTATACAAGTTCAAGCATCAGAGGCCAGTATACATATTCAAGCACCAGAGGCCAGTATACACATTCAAGCATCAGAGGCCAGTATATACATTCAAGCATCAAAAGCCAGTATACAAGTTCAAACATCAGAGGCCAGTATATACATTCAAACATCAGAGGCCAGTATACAAGTTCAAGTATCAGAGGCCAGTATACAACTTCAAGTATCAGAGGCCAGTATACACATTCAAACTTCAGAGGCCGGTATACACATTCAAGCATCAGAGGCCAGTATACAAGTTCAAACATCAGAGGCCAGTGTACACATTCAAAAATCAGAGGCCAATATACACATTCAAACATCAGAGACAAGTATACAAGTTCAAGCATCAGAGGTCAGTATACAAATTAAAACATCAGAGGCCAGTACACAAATTCAAACATCAGAGGCCAGTATACAAATTCAAACATCAGAGGCCATTATACAAGTTGAAGCCTTCAGAGGCCAGTATACAAATTCAAACATCAGAGGCCAGTATACACATTCAAAAATCAGAAGCCATTATACACATTCAAAAATCAGTGGCATGTATACAAGTTCAAGCATCAGAGGCCAGTATACAAGTTCAAACAAAAGAGTCCAGTATACACATTGAAAAATCAGAGGCCAGTATACATGTTCAAACATCAAAGGCCAGTATACAAGTTCAAGCATCAGAGGCCAGTATACACATTCAAGCATCAGAGGCCAGTATACAAGTTCAAACATCACAGGCCAGTATACAAGTTAAAACATTAGAGGCCAGTATAAAAGTTCAAGCATCAGAGGCCAGTATACAAATTCAAGCATCAGAGGCCAGTATACAAGTTCAAGCATGAGATGCCTGTATACACAATAAAAAATCAGGGGCCAGTATACACATTAAAACATCAGAGGCAAGTATACAATTCAAGCTTCAGAGGCCAGTATACAAGTTCAAACATCAGAGGCCAGTATACAAATTCAAACATCAGAGGCCAGTATACAAGTTCAAGCATCAGAGGCCTGTAAACACATTCAAAAATCAGAGGCCAGTATACACATTCAAACATCAGAGGCAAGTATACAAGTTCAAGCGTCAGAGGACAGTATACAAGTTCAAAAATCAGAGGCCAGTATACAAGATCAAACATCAGAGGCCAGTATACAAATTCAAACATCAGATTCCAGTATACATATTGAAAAATCAGAGGCCAGTATACATGTTCAAACATCAGAGGCCAGTATACAAGTTCAAGCATCAGAGGCTAGTATACACATTCAAGCATCAGAAGCCAGTATACAAGTTCAAACATCAGAGGCCAGTATACAACTTAAAACATCAGAGGCCAGTATACAATTTCAAGCATCAGAGGCCAGTATACAAATTCAAGCACCAGAGGCCAGTATACACATTCAAGCATCAGTGGCCAGTATATACATTCAAGCATCAGAGGCCAGTATACAAGTTCAAACATCAGAGGCCAGTATATACATTCAAACACCAGAGGCCAGTATACAAGTTCAAGCATCAGAGGCCAGTATACAACTTCAAGCATCAGAGGCCAGTATACACATTCAAACTTCAGAGGCCGGTATACACATTCAAGCATCAGAGGCCAGTATACAAGTTCAAACAGTAGAGGCCAGTAAACAAGTTCAAGCATCAGAGGCCAGTATACAAATTCAAACATCAGAAGCCAGTATAAAAGTTTAAGCAGCAGAGGCCAATACACACATTCAAGCATCAGAGGCCAGTATACAAGTTCAAACATCAGAGTCCAGTATATATATTGAAACATCAGAGGTCAGTATACATGTTCAAACATCAGAGGCCAGTATACATGTTCAAGCATCAGAGGCCAGTATACAAATTCAAGCATCAGAGGCCAATATACACATTCAAGCATCAGAGGCCAGTATATACATTCAAGCATCAGAGGCCAGTATACAAGTTCAAACATCAGAGGCCAGTATACAAATTTAAACACCAGAGGCCAGTATACACATTCAAACATCAGAGGCCAGTATACAAATTCAAACATCAGAGGCCAGTGTACAAATTCAAACATCAGAGGCCAGCATACAAGTTCAAAAATCAGAGGCAAGTATACAAATCCAAACATCAGAGGCCAGTATACAAGTTCAAGCATCAGAGGCCAGTATACAAATTCAAGCATCAGAGGCCAGTATACACATTCAAGCATCAGAGGCCAGTATATACATTAAAGCATCAGAGGCCAGTATACAAGTTCAAACGTCAGAGGCCAGTATAAAAATTCAAACATCAGAGGCCAGTATACATATTCAAACATCATAGGCCAATATACAAATTCAAACATCAGAGGCCAGTATACAAGTTCAAAAATCAGAGGTCAGAATACAAATCCAAACATCAGAGGCCAGTATACAAGTTCAAGCATCAGACGCCTGTATACACATTCAAAAATCAGAGGCAAGTATACACATTAAAACACCAGAGGCAAGTATACAAGTTCAAGCATCAGAAGCCAGTATACAAGTTAAAACATCAGAGGCCAGTATACAAATTCAAACATCAGAGGCCAGTATACAATTTCAAGCATCAGAGGCCTGTAAAAACATTCAAAAATCAGAGGCCAGTATACACGTTCAAACATCAGGGGCAAGTATACAAGTTCAAGCATCAGAGGCCAGTATACAAGTTCAAAAATCAGAGGCCAGTATACAAGTTCAAACATCAGAGGCCAGTATACAAATTCAAACATCAGAGTCCAGTATACACTTTGAAAAATCAGAGGCCAGTATACATGTTCAAACATCAGAGGCCAGTATACAAGTTCAAGCATCAGAGGCTAGTATATACATTCAAGCATCAGAGGCCAGTATACAAGGTCAAACATCAGAGGCCAGTATACAAGTTAAAACATCAGAGGCCAGTATACAAGTTCAAGCATCAGAGGCCAGTATACAAATTCAAGCATCAGAGGCCAGTATATATATTCAAGCATCAGAGGCCAGTATACAAGTTCAAACATCAGAGGCCAGTATATACATACAAACATCAGAGGCCAGTATACAAGTTCAAGCATCAGAGGCCAGTATACAACTTGAAGCATCAGAGGCCAGTATACACATTCAAACTTCAGAGGCCAGTATACACATTCAAAAATCAGAGGCCAATATCCACATTCAAACATCAGAGACAAGTATACAAGTTCAAGCATCAGAGGCCAGTATACCAGTTCAAACATCAGAAGCCAGTATAAAAGTTAAAGCATCAGATATTAATACACACATTCAAGCATCAGAGGCCAGTATACAAGTTCAAACAAAAGAGTCCAGTATACACATTTAAAAATCAGAGGCCTGTATACATGTTCAATCATCAGAGGCCAGTATACAAGTTCAAGAATCAGAGGCCAGTATACACATTCAAGCATCAGAGGCCAGTATACAAGTTCAAACATCACAGGGCCAGTATACAAGTTAAAACATCAGAGGCCAGTATACACATTGAAAAATCAGAGGCCAGTATACATGTTCAAACATCAGAGGCCAGTATACAAGTTCAAGCATCAGAGGCCAGTATACAAATTCAAGCACCAGAGGCCAGTATACACATTCAAGCATCAGTGGCCAGTATATACATTCAAGCATCAGAGGACAGTATACAAGTTCAAACATCAGAGGCCAGTATATACATTCAAACACCAGAGGCCAGTATACAAGTTCAAGCATCAGAGGCCAGTATACAACTTCAAGCATCAGAGGCCAGTATACACATTCAAACTTCAGAGGCCAGTATACACATTCAAGCATCAGAGGCCAGTATACAAGTTCAAACAGTAGAGGCCAGTAAACAAGTTCAAGCATCAGAGGCCAGTATACAAATTCAAACATCAGAAACCAGTATAAAAGTTGAAGCAGCAGAGGCCAATACACACATTCAAGCATCAGAGGCCAGTATACAAGTTCAAACATCAGAGTCCAGTATATATATTGAAACATCAGAGGTCAGTATACATGTTCAAACATCAGAGGCCAGTATACAAGTTCAAGCATCAGAGGCCAGTATACAAATTCAATCATCAGAGGCCAGTATACACATTCAAGCATCAGAGGCCAGTATATACATTCAAGCATCAGAGGCCAGTATACAAGTTCAAACATCAGAGGCCAGTATACAAATTTAAACACCAGAGGCCAGTATACACATTCAAACATCAGAGGCCAGTATATAAATTCAAACATCAGAGGCCAGTGTACAAATTCAAACATCAGAGGCCAGCATACAAGTTCAAAAATCAGAGGCAAGTATACAAATCCAAACATCAGAGGCCAGTATACAAGTTCAAGCATCAGAGGCCAGTATACAAATTCAAGCATCAGAGGCCAGTATACACATTCAAGCATCAGAGGCCGGTATATACATTCAAGCATCAGAGGCCAGTATACAAGTTCAAACATCAGAGGCCAGTATAAAAATTCAAACATCAGAGGCCAGTATACATATTCAAACATCAGAGGCCAATATACAAATTCAAACATAAGAGGCCAGTATACAAGTTCAAAAATCAGAGGTCAGAATACAAATCCAAACATCAGAGGCCAGTATACAAGTTCAAGCATCAGACGCCTGTATACACATTCAAAAATCAGAGGCAAGTATACACATTAAAACACCAGAGGCAAGTATACAAGTTCAAGCATCAGAAGCCAGTATACAAGTTAAAACATCAGAGGCCAGTATACAAATTCAAACATCAGAGGCCAGTACACAATTTCAAGCATCAGAGGCCAGTATACACTTTGAAAAATCAGAGGCCAGTATACATGTTCAAACATCAGAGGCCAGTATACAAGTTCAAGCATCTGAGGCTAGTATACACATTCAAGCATCAGAGGCCAGTATACAAGGTCAAACATCAGAGGCCAGTATACAATTAAAACATCAGAGGCCAGTATACAAGTTCAAGCATCAGAGGCCAGTATACAAATTCAAGCATCAGAGGCCAGTATATATATTCAAGCATCAGAGGCCAGTATACAATTTCAAACATCAGAGGCCAGTATATACATTCAAATATCAGAGGCCAGTATACAAGTTCAAGCATCAGAGGCCAGTATACAACTTGAAGCATCAGAGGCCAGTATACACTTTCAAACTTCAGAGGCCAGTATACACATTCAAAAATCAGAGGCCAATATCCACATTCAAACATCAGAGACAAGTATACAAGTTCAAGCATCAGAGGTCAGTATATAAATTAAAACATCAGAGGCCAGTATACACACTCAAGCATCAGAGGCCAGTATACAAGTTCAAACATCAAAGGCCAGTATACGCATTCAATCATCAGAGGCCAGTATACAAGTTCAAACATCTGAGGTCAGTATACAAATTCAAACATCACAGGCCAGTGTACACATTCAAGCATCAGAGGCCAGTATACAAGTTCAAACATCAAAGGCCAGTATACAAGTTCAAGTTCCAGAGGCCAGTATACACATTCAAACATCAGAGGCCAGTATACAAGTTCAAGCATCAGAGGCCTGTAAACACATTCAAAAATCAGAGGCCAGTATACACATTCAAACATCAGAGGCAAGTATACAAGTTCAAGCGTCAGAGGCCAGTATACAAGTTCAAAAATCAGAGGCCAGTATACAAGTTCAAACATCAGAGGCCAGTATACAAATTCAAACATCAGAGTCCAGTATACATATTGAAAAATCAGAGGCCAGTATACATGTTCAAACATCAGAGGCCAGTATACAAGTTCAAGCATCAGAGGCTAGTATACACATTCAAGCATCAGAGGCCAGTATACAAGTTCAAACATCAGAGGCCAGTATACAATTTCAAGCATCAGAGGCCAGTATACAAATTCAAGCACCAGAGGCCAGTATACACACTCAAGCATCAGTGGCCAGTATATACATTCAAGCATCAGAGGCCAGTATACAAGTTCAAACATCAGAGGCCAGTATATACATTCAAACACCAGAGGCCAGTATACAAGTTCAAGCATCAGAGGCCAGTATACAACTTCAAGCATCAGAGGCCAGTATACACATTCAAACTTCAGAGGCCGGTATACACATTCAAGCATCAGAGGCCAGTATACAAGTTCAAACAGTAGAGGCCAGTAAACAAGTTCAAGCATCAGAGGCCAGTATACAAATTCAAACATCAGAAGCCAGTATAAAAGTTGAAGCAGCAGAGGCCAATACACACATTCAAGCATCAGAGGCCAGTATACAAGTTCAAACATCAGAGTCCAGTATATATATTGAAACATCAGAGGTCAGTATACATGTTCAAACATGAGAGGCCAGTATACAAGTTCAAGCATCAGAGGCCAGTATACAAATTCAAGCATCAGAGGCTAGTATACACATTCAAGCATCAGAGGCCAGTATATACATTCAAGCATCAGAGGCCAGTATACAAGTTCAAACATCAGAGGCCAGTATACAAATTTAAACACCAGAGGCCAGTATACACATTCAAACATCAGAGGCCAGTATACAAATTCAAACATCAGAGGCCAGTGTACAAATTCAAACATCAGAGGCCAGCATACAAGTTCAAAAATCAGAGGCAAGTATACAAATCCAAACATCAGAGGCCAGTATACAAGTTCAAGCATCAGAGGCCAGTATACAAATTCAAGCATCAGAGGCCAGTATACACATTCAAGCATCACAGGCCAGTATATACATTCAAGCATCAGAGGCCAGTATACAAGTTCAAACATCAGAGGCCAGTATAAAAATTCAAACATCAGTGGCCAGTATACATATTCAAACATCAGAGGCCAATATACAAATTCAAACATCAGAGGCCAGTATACAAGTTCAAAAATCAGAGGTCAGAATATAAATCCAAACATCAGAGGCCAGTATACAAGTTCAAGCATCAGACGCCTGTATACACATTCAAAAATCAGAGGCAAGTATACACATTAAAACACCAGAGGCAAGTATTCAAGTTCAAGCATCAGAAGCCAGTATACAAGTTAAAACATCAGAGGCCAGTATACAAATTCAAACATCAGAGGCCAGTATACAATTTCAAGCATCAGAGGCCTGTAAAAACATTCAAAAATCAAAGGCCAGTATACACGTTCAAACATCAGGGGCAAGTATACAAGTTCAAGCATCAGAGGCTAGTATACACATTCAAGCATCAGAGGCCAGTATACAAGGTCAAACATCAGAGGCCAGTATACAAGTTAAAACATCAGAGGCCAGTATACAAGTTCAAGCATCAGAGGCCAGTATACAAATTCAAGCATCAGAGGCCAGTATATATATTCAAGCATCAGAGGCCAGTATACAAGTTCAAACATCAGAGGCCAGTATATACATTCAAACATCAGAGGCCAGTATACAAGTTCAAGCATCAGAGGCCAGTATACAACTTGAAGCATCAGAGGCCAGTATACACATTCAAACTTCAGAGGCCAGTATACACATTCAAAAATCAGAGGCCAATATACACATTCAAACATCAGAGACAAGTATACAAGTTCAAGCGTCAGAGGTCAGTATACAAATTAAAACATCAGAGGCCAGTATACACATTCAAGCATCAGAGGCCAGTATACAAGTTCAAACATCAAAGGCCAGTATACACATTCAAACATCAGAGGCCAGTATACAAGTTCAAACATCTGAGGTCAGTATACAAATTCAAACATCACAGGCCAGTGTACACATTCAAGCATCAGAGGCCAGTATACAAGTTCAAACATCAAAGGCCAGTATACAAGTTCAAGTTCCAGAGGCCAGTATACACATTCAAACATCAGAGGCCAGTATACAAGTTCAAGCGTCAGAGGCCAGTATACAAGTTCAAAAATCAGAGGCCAGTATACAAGTTCAAACATCAGAGGCCAGTATACAAATTCAAACATCAGAGTCCAGTATACATATTGAAAAATCAGAGGCCAGTATACATGTTCAAACATCAGAGGCCAGTATACAAGTTCAAGCATCAGAGGCTAGTATACACATTCAAGCATCAGGCCAGTATACAAGTTCAAACATCAGAGGCCAGTATACAAGTTCAAACATCAGAGGCCAGTATACAATTTCAAGCATCAGAGGCCAGTATACAAATTCAAGCACCAGAGGCCAGTATACACACTCAAGCATCAGTGGCCAGTATATACATTCAAGCATCAGAGGCCAGTATACAAGTTCAAACATCAGAGGCCAGTATATACATTCAAACACCAGAGGCCAGTATACAAGTTCAAGCATCAGAGGCCAGTATACAACTTCAAGCATCAGAGGCCAGTATACACATTCAAACTTCAGAGGCCGGTATACACATTCAAGCATCAGAGGCCAGTATACAAGTTCAAACAGTAGAGGCCAGTAAACAAGTTCAAGCATCAGAGGCCAGTATACAAATTCAAACATCAGAAGCCAGTATAAAAGTTGAAGCAGCAGAGGCCAATACACACATTCAAGCATCAGAGGCCAGTATACAAGTTCAAACATCAGAGTCCAGTATATATATTGAAACATCAGAGGTCAGTATACATGTTCAAACATCAGAGGCCAGTATACACGTTCAAGCATCAGAGGCCAGTATACAAATTCAAGCATCAGAGGCCAGTATACACATTCAAGCATCAGAGGCCAGTATATACATTCAAGCATCAGAGGCCAGTATACAAGTTCAAACATCAGAGGCCAGTATACAAATTTAAACACCAGAGGCCAGTATACACATTCAAACATCAGAGGCCAGTATACAAATTCAAACATCAGAGGCCAGTGTACAAATTCAAACATCAGAGGCCAGCATATAAGTTCAAAAATCAGAGGCAAGTATACAAATCCAAACATCAGAGGCCAGTATACAAGTTCAAGCATCAGAGGCCAGTATACAAATTCAAGCATCAGAGGCCAGTATACACATTCAAGCATCACAGGCCAGTATATACATTCAAGCATCAGAGGCCAGTATACAAGTTCAAACATCAGAGGCCAGTATACAAATTCAAACATCAGAGGCCAGTATACATATTCAAACATCAGAGGCCAATATACAAATTCAAACATCAGAGGCCAGTATACAAGTTCAAAAATCAGAGGTCAGAATATAAATCCAAACATCAGAGGCCAGTATACAAGTTCAAGCATCAGACGCCTGTATACACATTCAAAAATCAGAGGCAAGTATACACATTAAAACACCAGAGGCAAGTATTCAAGTTCAAGCATCAGAAGCCAGTATACAAGTTAAAACATCAGAGGCCAGTATACAAATTCAAACATCAGAGGCCAGTATACAATTTCAAGCATCAGAGGCCTGTAAAAACATTCAAAAATCAAAGGCCAGTATACACGTTCAAACATCAGGGGCAAGTATACAAGTTCAAGCATCAGAGGCTAGTATACACATTCAAGCATCAGAGGCCAGTATACAAGGTCAAACATCAGAGGCCAGTATACAAGTTAAAACATCAGAGGCCAGTATACAAGTTCAAGCATCAGAGGCCAGTATACAAATTCAAGCATCAGAGGCCAGTATATATATTCAAGCATCAGAGGCCAGTATACAAGTTCAAACATCAGAGGCCAGTATATACATTCAAACATCAGAGGCCAGTATACAAGTTCAAGCATCAGAGGCCAGTATACAACTTGAAGCATCAGAGGCCAGTATACACTTTCAAACTTCAGAGGCCAGTATACACATTCAAAAATCAGAGGCCAATATCCACATTCAAACATCAGAGACAAGTATACAAGTTCAAGCATCAGAGGTCAGTATACAAATTAAAACATCAGAGGCCAGTATACACATTCAAGCATCAGAGGCCAGTATACAAGTTCAAACATCAAAGGCCAGTATACACATTCAATCATCAGAGGCCAGTATACAAGTTCAAACATCTGAGGTCAG
The DNA here is from genome assembly GCA_020002185.1 of Paraescarpia echinospica. Taxonomy (NCBI): domain Eukaryota; kingdom Metazoa; phylum Annelida; class Polychaeta; order Sabellida; family Siboglinidae; genus Paraescarpia; species Paraescarpia echinospica. The sequence continues at coordinate 37,349 of JAHLWY010000438.1, forward strand.
TATACAAATTCAAACATCACAGGCCAGTGTACACATTCAAGCATCAGAGGCCAGTATACAAGTTCAAACATCAAAGGCCAGTATACAAGTTCAAGCTCCAGAGGACAGTATACACATTCAAACATCAGAGGCCAGTATACAAGTTCAAGCATCAGAGGCCAGTATACACATTCAAACATCAGAGGCCAGTATACAAGTTCAAGCATCAGAGGCCAGTATACAAGTTCAAAAATCAGAGGCCAGTATACAAGTTCAAACATCAGAGGCCAGTATACAATTTCAAACATCAGAGTCCAGTATACACATTGAAAAATCAGAGGCCAGTATACATGTTCAAACATCAGAGGCCAGTATACAAGTTCAAGCATCAAAGGCTAGTATACACATTCAAGCATCAGAGGCCAGTATACAAGTTCAAACATCAGAGGCCAGTATACAAGTTAAAACATCAGAGGCCAGTATACAAGTTCAAGCATCAGAGGCCAGTATACAAATTCAAGCATCAGAGGCCAGTATACACATTCAAGCATCAGAGGCCAGTATACACATTCAAGCATCAGAGGCCAGTATACAAGTTCAAGCATCAGAGGCCAGTATACAACTTCAAGCATCAGAGGCCAGTATACACATTCAAACTTCAGAGGCCGATATACACATTCAAGCATCAGAGGCCAGTATACAAGTTCAAACATCAGAGGCCAGTATACACATTCAAAAATCAGAGGCCAATATACACATTCAAACATCAGAGACAAGTATACAAGTTCAAGCATCAGAGGTCAGTATACAAATTAAAACATCAGAGGCCAGTACACAAATTCAAACATCAGAGGCCAGTATACAAATTCAAACATCAGAGGCCATTATACAAGTTCAAGCCTTCAGAGGCCAGTATACAAATTCAAACATCAGAGGCCAGTATACACATTCAAAAATCAGAAGCCATTATACACATTCAAAAATCAGTGGCATGTATACAAGTTCAAGCATCAGAGGCCAGTATACCAGTTCAAACATCAGAAGCCAGTATAAAAGTTAAAGCATCAGATACCAATACACACATTCAAGCATCAGAGGCCAGTATACAAGTTCAAACATCAGAGTCCAGTATACACATTGAAAAATCAGAGGCCAGTATACATGTTCAAACATCAGAGGCCAGTATACCAGTTCAAACATCAGAAGCCAGTATAAAAGTTAAAGCATCAGATACCAATACACACATTCAAGCATCAGAGGCCAGTATACAAGTTCAAACATCAGAGTCCAGTATACACATTGATAAATCAGAGGCCAGTATACATGTTCAAACATCAGAGGCCAGTATACAAGTTCAAGCATCAGAGTCCAGTATACACATTCAAGCATCAGAGGCCAGTATACAAGTTCAAACATCAGAGGCCAGTATACAAGTTAAAACATCAGAGGCCAGTATACAAGTTCAAGCATCAGAGGCCAGTATACAAATTCAAGCATCAGAGGCCAGTATACACATTCAAGCATCAGAGGCCAGTATATACATTCAAGCATCAGAGGCCAGTATACAAGTTCAAACATCACAGGCCAGTATACACATTCAAAAATCAGAGGCCAATATACACATTCAAACATCAGAGACAAGTATACAAGTTCAAGCATCAAAGGTCAGTATACAAATTAAAACATCAGAGACCAGTATACATATTCAAGCATCAGAGGCCATTATACACATTTAAGCATCAGAGGCCAGTATACAAGTTCAAACATCAGAGGCCAGTATACACATTCAAAAATCAGAGGCCAGTATACAAGTTCAAAAATCAGAGGTCAGTATACAAATTCAAATATCAGAGGCCAGTATACAAGTTCAAGCATCAGATGCCTGTATACACATTCAAAAATCAGGGGCCAGTATACACATTAAAACATCAGAGGCAAGTATACAAGTTCAAGCATCAGAGTCCAGTATACAAGTTCAAACATCAGAGGCCAGTATACAAATTCAAACATCAGAGGCCAGTATACAAGTTCAAGCATCAGAGGCCTGTAAACACATTCAAAAATCAGAGGCCAGTATACACATTCAAACATCAGAGGCAAGTATACAAGTTCAAGCGTCAGAGGCCAGTATACAAGTTCAAAAATCAGAGGCCAGTATACAAGTTCAAACATCAGAGGCCAGTATACAAATTCAAACATCAGAGTCCAGTATACACATTGAAAAATCAGAGGCCAGTATACATGTTCAAACATCAGAGGCCAGTATACAAGTTCAAGCATCAGAGGCTAGTATACACATTCAAGCATCAGAGGCCAGTATACAAGTTCAAACATCAGAGGCCAGTATACAAGTTAAAACATCAGAAGCCAGTATACAATTTCAAGCATCAGAGGCCAATATACAAATTCAAGCACCAGAGGCCAGTATACACATTCAAGCATCAGTGGCCAGTATATACATTCAAGCATCAGAGGCCAGTATACAAGTTCAAACATCAGAGGCCAGTATATACATTCAAACATCAGAGGCCAGTATACATCTTCAAGCATCAGAGGCCAGTATACACATTCAAACTTCAGAGGCTGGTATACACATTCAAGCATCAGAGGCCAGTATACAAATTCAAACAGTAGAGGCCAGTAAACAAGTTCAAGCATCAGAGGCCAGTATACAAATTCAAACATCAGAGGCCAGTATACAAATTCAAACATCAGAAGCCAGTATAAAAATTCAAAAATCAGAGGCCAGTATACAAATTCAAACATAAGAGGCCAGTATACAATTTCAAACATCAGAGGCCAGTACACAAATTCAAACATCAGTGGCCAGTATACAAATTCAAACATCTGTGGCCAGTATACAAGTTCAAGCATCAAAGGCCAGTATACAAATTCAAAAATCAGAGGCCAGTATACAAATTCAAACATCAGAAGCCAGTATAAAAAAAATAAAAAATCAGAGGCCAGTATACAAATTCAAACACCAGAGGCCAGTATACACATTCAAACATCAGAAGCAAGTATACAAGTTCAAACATCAGAGGCCAGTATACAAGTTCAAACATCAGAGGCCAGTATACAAATTCAAACATCAGAGGCCAGTATACAAGTTCAAGCATCAGAGGCCAGTATACACATTCAAAAATCAGAGGCCAGTATACACATTCAAACAACAGAGGCAAGTATATAAGTTCAAGCATCAGATGCCAGTATACAAGTTCAAACATCAGAAGCCAGTATAAAAGTTGAAGCAGCAGAGGCCAATACACACATTCAAGCATCAGAGGCCAGTATACAAGTTCAAACATCAGAGGCCAGTATACAAATTCTAACATCAGAGTCCAGTATACATATTGAAAAATCAGAGGCCAGTATACATGTTCAAACATCAGACGCCAGTATACAAGTTCAAGCATCAGAGGCTAGTATACACATTCAAGCATCGGAGGCCAGTATACAAGTTCAAACATCAGAGGCCAGTATACAAGTTAAAACAACAGAGGCCAGTATACAATTTCAAGCATCAGAGGCCAGTATACAAATTCAAGCACCAGAGGCCAGTATACACATTCAAGCATCAGTGGCCAGTATATACATTCAAGCATCAGAGGCCAGTATACAAGTTCAAATATCAGAGGCCAGTATATACATTCAAACATCAGAGGCCAGTATACAAGTTCAAGCTTCAGAGGCCAGTATACAACTTCAAGCATCAGAGGCCAGTATACACATTCAAACTTCAGAGGCCGGAATACACATTCAAGCATCAGAGGCCAGTATACAAGTTCAAACAGTAGAGGCCAGTAAACAAGTTCAAGCATCAGAGGCCAGTATACAAATTCAAACATCAGTGGCCAGTATACAAATTCAAAAATCAGAGGCCAGTATACAAATTCAAACATCAGAAGCCAGTATAAAAATTCAAAAATCAGAGGCCAGTATACAAATTCAAACCCCAGAGGCCAGTATACACATTCAAACATCACAGACAAGTATACAAGTTCAAACATCAGAGGCCAGTGTACAAGTTCAAACATAAGAGGCCAGTATACAAATTCAAACATCAGAGGCCAGTATACAGGTTCAAGCATCAGAGGCCAGTATACACATTCAACAATCAGAGGCCAGTATACACATTCAAACATCAGAGGCAAGTATACAAGTTCAAGCATCAGATGCCAGTATACAAGTTCAAACATCAGAAGCCAGTATAAAAGTTGAAGCAGCAGAGGACAATACACACATTCAAGCATCAGAGGCCAGTATACAAGTTCAAACATCAGAGTCCAGTATATATATTGAAACATCAGAGGTCAGTATACATGTTCAAACATCAGAGGCCAATATACACATTCAAGCATCAGAGGCCTGTATATACATTCAAGCATCAGAGGCCAGTATACAAGTTCAAACATCAGAGGCCAGTATACAAATTTAAACACCAGAGGCCAGTATACACATTCAAACATCAGAGGCCAGTATACAAATTCAAACATCAGAGGCCAGTGTACAAATTCAAACATCAGAGGCCAGCATACAAGTTCAAAAATCAGAGGCAAGTATACAAATCCAAACATCAGAGGCCAGAATACAAGTTCAAGCATCAGAGGCCAGTATACAAATTCAAGCATCAGAGGCCAGTATACACATTCAAGCATCAGAGGCCAGTATATACATTCAAGCATCAGAGGCCAGTATACAAGTTCAAACATCAGAGGCCAGTATAAAAATTCAAACATCAGAGGCCAGTATACATATTCAAACATCAGAGGCCAATATACAAATTCAAACATCAGAGGCCAGTATACAAGTTCAAAAATCAGAGGTCAGAATACAAATCCAAACATCAGAGGCCAGTATACAAGTTCAAGCATCAGACGCCTGTATACACATTCAAAAATCAGAGGCAAGTATACACATTAAAACACCAGAGGCAAGTATACAAGTTCAAGCATCAGAAGCCAGTATACAAGTTAAAACATCAGAGGCCAGTATACAAATTCAAACATCAGAGGCCAGTATACAATTTCAAGCATCAGAGGCCTGTAAAAACATTCAAAAATTAGAGGCCAGTATACACGTTCAAACATCAGGGGCAAGTATACAAGTTCAAGCATCAGAGGCCAGTATACAAGTTCAAAAATCAGAGGCCAGTATACAAGTTCAAACATCAGAGGCCAGTATACAAGTTCAAGCATCAGAGGCTAGTATACACATTCAAGCACCAGAGGCCAGTATACACATTCAAACATCAGAGGCCAGTATACAAGTTCAAGCTTCAGAGGCCAGTATACAACTTCAAGCATCAGAGGCCAGTATACACATTCAAACTTCAGAGGCCGGAATACACATTCAAGCATCAGAGGCCAGTATACAAGTTCAAACAGTAGAGGCCAGTAAACAAGTTCAAACATCAGAGGCCAGTATACAAGTTCAAGCTTCAGAGGCCAGTATACAACTTCAAGCATCAGAGGCCAGTATACACATTCAAACTTCAGAGGCCGGAATACACATTCAAGCATCAGAGGCCAGTATACAAGTTCAAACAGTAGAGGCCAGTAAACAAGTTCAAGCATCAGAGGCCAGTATACAAATTCAAACATCAGTGGCCAGTATACAAATTCAAAAATCAGAGGCCAGTATACAAATTCAAACATCAGAAGCCAGTATAAAAATTCAAAAATCAGAGGCCAGTATACAAATTCAAACCCCAGAGGCCAGTATACACATTCAAACATCAGAGACAAGTATACAAGTTCAAACATCAGAGGCCAGTATACAAGTTCAAGCATCAGAGGCCAGTATACACATTCAACAATCAGAGGCCAGTATACACATTCAAACATCAGAGGCAAGTATACAAGTTCAAGCATCAGATGCCAGTATACAAGTTCAAACATCAGAAGCCAGTATAAAAGTTGAAGCAGCAGAGGACAATACACACATTCAAGCATCAGAGGCCAGTATACAAGTTCAAACATCAGAGTCCAGTATATATATTGAAATATCAGAGGTCAGTATACATGTTCAAACATCAGAGGCCAGTATACACATTCAAGCATCAGAGCCCTGTATATACATTCAAGCATCAGAGGCCAGTATACAAGTTCAAACATCAGAGGCCAGTATACAAATTTAAACACCAGAGGCCAGTATACACATTCAAACATCAGAGGCCAGTATACAAATTCAAACATCAGAGGCCAGCATACAAGTTCAAAAATCAGAGGCAAGTATACAAATCCAAACATCAGAGGCCAGTATACAAGTTCAAGCATCAGAGGCCAGTATACAAATTCAAGCATCAGAGGCCAGTATACACATTCAAGCATCAGAGGCCAGTATATACATTCAAGCATCAGAGGCCAGTATACAAGTTCAAACATCAGAGGCCAGTATAAAAATTCAAACATCAGAGGCCAGTATACATATTCAAACATCAGAGGCCAATATACAAATTCAAACATCAGATGCCAGTATACAAGTTCAAAAATCAGAGGTCAGAATACAAATCCAAACATCAGAGGCCAGTATACAAGTTCAAGCATCAGACGCCTGTATACACATTCAAAAATCAGAGGCAAGTATACACATTAAAACACCACAGGCAAGTATACAAGTTCAAGCATCAGAAGCCAGTATACAAGTTAAAACATCAGAGGCCAGTATACAAATTCAAACATCAGAGGCCAGTATACAATTTCAAGCATCAGAGGCCTGTAAAAACATTCAAAAATCAGAGGCCAGTATACACGTTCAAACACCAGGGGCAAGTATACAAGTTCAAGCATCAGAGGCCAGTATACAAGTTCAAAAATCAGAGGCCAGTATACAAGTTCAAACATCAGAGGCCAGTATACAAATTCAAACATCAGAGTCCAGTATACACATTGAAAAATCAGAGGCCAGTATACATGTTCAAACATCAGAGGCCAGATACAAGTTCAAGCATCAGAGGCTAGTATACACATTCAAGCATCAGAGGCCAGTATACAAGTTCAAACATCAGAGGCCAGTATACAAGTTAAAACATCAGAGGCCAGTATACAATTTCAAGCATCAGAGGCCAGTATACAAATTCAAGCACCAGAGGCCAGTATACACATTCAAGCATCAGTGGCCAGTATATACATTCAAGCATCAGAGGCCAGTATACAAGTTGAAACATCAGAGGCCAGTATATACATTCAAACATCAGAGGCCAGTATACAAGTTCAAGCATCAGAGGCCAGTATACAACTTCAAGCATCAGAGGCCAGTATACACATTCAAACTTCAGAGGCCGGTATACACATTCAAGCATCAGAGGCCAGTATACAAGTTCAAACAGTAGAGGCCAGTAAACAAGTTCAAGCATCAGAGGCCAGTATACAAATTCAAACATCAGTGGCCAGTATACAAATTCAAAAATCAGAGGCCAGTATACAAATTCAAACATCAGAAGCCAGTATAAAAATTCAAAAATGAGAGGCCAGTATACAAATTCAAACACCAGAGGCCAGTATACACATTCAAACATCAGAGACAAGTATACAAATTCAAACATCAGAGGCCAGTATACAAGTTCAAACATCAGAGGCCAGTATACAAATTCAAACATCAGAGGCCAGTATACAAGTTCAAGCATCAGAGGCCAGTATACACATTCAACAATCAGAGGCCAGTATACACATTCAAACATCAGAGGCAAGTATACAAGTTCAAGCATCAGATGCCAGTATACAATTTCAAACATCAGAAGCCAGTATAAAAATTGAAGCAGCAGAGGCCAATACACACATTCAAGCATCATAGGCCAGTATATAAGTTCAAACATCAGAGTCCAGTATATATATTGAAACATCAGAGGTCAGTATACATGTTCAAACATCATAGGCCAGTATACAAGTTCAAGCATCAGAGGCCAGTATACAAATTCAAGCATCAGAGGCCAGTATACACATTCAAGCATCAGAGGCCAGTATATACATTCAAGCATGAGAGGCCAGTATACATGTTCAAACATCAGAGGCCAGTATACAAATTTAAACACCAGAGGCCAGTATACACATTCAAACATCAGAGGCCAGTATACAAATTCAAACATCAGAGGCCAGTGTACAAATTCAAACATCAGAGGCCAGCATACAAATTCAAAAATCAGAGGCAAGTATACAAATCCAAACATCAGAGGCCAGGATAGAAGTTCAAGCATCAGAGGCCAGTATACAAGTTCAAGCATCAGAGACCAGTATACACATTCAAGCATCAGAGGCCAGTATATACATTCAAGCATCAGAGGCCAGTATACAAGTTCAAACATCAGAGGCCAGTATAAAAATTCAAACATCAGAGGCCAGTATACATATTCAAACATCAGAGGCCAATATACAAATTCAAACATCAGAGGCCAGTATACAAGTTCAAAAATCAGAGGTCAGAATACAAATCCAAACATCAGAGGCCAGTATACAAGTTCAAGCATCAGACGCCTGTATACACATTCAAAAATCAGAGGCAAGTATACACATTAAAACACCAGAGGCAAGTATACAAGTTCAAGCATCAGAAGCCAGTATACAAGTTAAAACATCAGAGGCCAGTATACAAATTCAAACATCAGAGGCCAGTATACAATTTCAAGCATCAGAGGCCTGTAAAAACATTCAAAAATCAGAGGCCAGTATACACGTTCAAACATCAGGGGCAAGTATACAAGTTCAAGCATCAGAGGCCAGTATACAAGTTCAAAAATCAGAGGCCAGTATACAAGTTCAAACATCAGAGGCCAGTATACAAATTCAAACATCAGAGTCCAGTATACACTTTGAAAAATCAGAGGCCAGTATACATGTTCAAACATCAGAGGCCAGTATACAAGTTCAAGCATCAGAGGCTAGTATATACATTCAAGCATCAGAGGCCAGTATACAAGGTCAAACATCAGAGGCCAGTATACAAGTTAAAACATCAGAGGCCAGTATACAAGTTCAAGCATCAGAGGCCAGTATACAAATTCAAGCATCAGAGGCCAGTATATATATTCAAACATCAGAGGCCAGTATACAAGTTCAAACATCAGAGGCCAGTATATACATTCAAACATCAGAGGCCAGTATACAAGTTCAAGCATCAGAGGCCAGTATACAACTTGAAGCATCAGAGGCCAGTATACACATTCAAACTTCAGAGGCCAGTATACACATTCAAAAATCAGAGGCCAATATCCACATTCAAACATCAGAGACAAGTATACAAGTTCAAGCATCAGAGGTCAGTATACAAATTAAAACATCAGAGGCCAGTATACACATTCAAGCATCAGAGGCCAGTATACAAGTTCAAACATCAAAGGCCAGTATACACATTCAAACATCAGAGGCCAGTATACAAGTTCAAACATCTGAGGTCAGTATACAAATTCAAACATCACAGGCCAGTGTACACATTCAAGCATCAGAGGCCAGTATACAAGTTCAAACATCAAAGGCCAGTATACATGTTCAAGCTCCAGAGGCCAGTATATACATTCAAACATCAGAGGCCAGTATACAAGTTCAAGCATCAGAGGCCAGTATACACATTCAAACATCAGAGGCCAGTATACAAGTTCAAGCATCAGAGGCCAGTATACAAGTTCAAAAATCAGAGGCCAGTATACAAGTTCAAACATCAGAAGCCAGTATACAAGTTCAAACATCAGAGGCCAGTATACAAATTTAAACACCAGAGGCCAGTATACACATTCAAACATCAGAAGCCAGTATACAAATTCAAACATCAGAGGCCAGTGTACAAATTCAAACATCAGAGTCCAGCATACAAGTTCAAAAATCAGAGGCAAGTATACAAATCCAAACATCAGAGGCCAGTATACAAGTTCAAGCATCAGAGGCCAGTATACAAATTCAAGCATCAGAGGCCAGTATACACATTCAAGCATCAGAGGCCAGTATATACATTCAAGCATCAGAGGCCAGTATACAAGTTCAAACATCAGAGGCCAGTATAAAAATTCAAACATCAGAGGCCAGTATACATATTCAAACATCAGAGGCCAATATACAAATTCAAACATCAGAGGCCAGTATACAAGTTCAAAAATCAGAGGTCAGAATACAAATCCAAACATCAGAGGCCAGTATACAAGTTCAAGCATCAGACGCCTGTATACACATTCAAAAATCAGAGGCAAGTATACACATTAAAACACCAGAGGCAAGTATACAAGTTCAAGCATCAGAAGCCAGTATACAAGTTAAAACATCAGAGGCCAGTATACAAATTCAAACATCAGAGTCCAGTATACAATTTCAAGCATCAGAGGCCTGTAAAAACATTCAAAAATCAGAGGCCAGTATACACGTTCAAACATCAGGGGCAAGTATACAAGTTCAAGCATCAGAGGCCAGTATACAAGTTCAAAAATCAGAGGCCAGTATACAAGTTCAAACATCAGAGGCCAGTATACAAATTCAAACATCAGAGTCCAGTATACACTTTTAAAAAATCAAAGGCCAGTATACATGTTCAAACATCAGAGGCCAGTATACAAGTTCAAGCATCAGAGGCTAGTATATACATTCAAGCATCAGAGGCCAGTATACAAGGTCAAACATCAGAGGCCAGTATACAAGTTAAAACATCAGAGGCCAGTATACAAGTTCAAGCATCAGAGGCCAGTATACAAATTCAAGCATAAGAGGCCAGTATATATATTCAAGCATCAGAGGCCAGTATACAAGTTCAAACATCAGAGGCCAGTATATACATTCAAACATCAGAGGCCAGTATACAAGTTCAAGCATCAGAGGCCAGTATACAACTTGAAGCATCAGAGGCCAGTATACACATTCAAACTTCAGAGGCCAGTATACACATTCAAAAATCAGAGGCCAATATCCACATTCAAACATCAGAGACAAGTATACAAGTTCAAGCATCAGAGGTCAGTATACAAATTAAAACATCAGAGGCCAGTATACACATTCAAGCATCAGAGGCCAGTATACAAGTTCAAACATCAAAGGCCAGTATACACATTCAAACATCAGAAGCCAGTATACAAGTTCAAACATCTGAGGTCAGTATACAAATTCAAACATCACAGGCCAGTGTACTCATTCAAGCATCAGAGGCCAGTATACAAGTTCAAACATCAAAGGCCAGTATACAAGTTCAAGCTCCAGAGGCCAGTATACACATTCAAACATCAGAGGCCAGTATACAAGTTCAAGCATCAGAGGCCAGTATACACATTCAACCATCAGAGGCCAGTATACAATTCAAGCATCAGAGGCCAGTATACAAGTTCAAAAATCAGAGGCCAGTATACAAGTTCAAACATCAGAGGCCAGTATACAATTTCAAACATCAGAGTCCAGTATACACATTGAAAAATCAGAGGCCAATATACATGTTCAAACATCAGAGGCCAGTATACAAGTTCAAGCATCAAAGGCTAGTATACACATTCAAGCATCAGAGGCCAGTATACAAGTTCAAACATCAGAGGCCAGTATACAAGTTAAAACATCAGAGGCCAGTATACAAGTTCAAGCATCAGAGGCCAGTATACAAATTCAAGCACCAGAGGCCAGTATACACATTCAAGCATCAGAGGCCAGTATATACATTCAAGCATCAGAGGCCAGTATACAAGTTCAAACATCAGAGGCCAGTATATACATTCAAACATCAGAGGCCAGTATACAAGTTCAAGTATCAGAGGCCAGTATACAACTTCAAGCATCAGAGGCCAGTATACACATTCAAACTTCAGAGGCCGGTATACACATTCAAGCATCAGAGGCCAGTATACAAGTTCAAACATCAGAGGCCAGTATACACATTCAAAAATCAGAGGCCAATATACACATTCAAACAACAGAGACAAGTATACAAGTTCAAGCATCAGAGGTCAGTATACAAATTAAAACATCAGAGGCCAGTACACAAATTCAAACATCAGAGGCCAGTATACAAATTCAAACATCAGAGGCCATTATACAAGTTCAAGCCTTCAGAGGCCAGTATACAAATTCAAACATCAGAGGCCAGTATACACATTAAAAAATCAGAAGCCATTATACACATTCAAAAATCAGTGGCATGTATACAAGTTCAAGCATCAGAGGCCAGTATACCAGTTCAAACATCAGAAGCCAGTATAAAAGTTAAAGCATCAGATACCAATACACACATTCAAGCATCGGAGGCCAGTATACAAGTTCAAACATCAGAGTCCAGTATACACATTGAAAAATCAGAGGCCAGTATACATGTTCAAACATCAGAGGCCAGTATACCAGTTCAAACATCAGAAGCCAGTATAAAAGTTAAAGCATCAGATACCAATACACACATTCAAGCATCAGAGGCCAGTATACAATTTCAAACATCAGAGTCCAGTATACACATTGATAAATCAGAGGCCAGTATACATGTTCAAACATCAGAGGCCAGTATACAAGTTCAAGCGTCAGAGGCCAGTATACACATTCAAGCATCAGAGGCCAGTATGCAAGTTCAAACATCAGAGGCCAGTATACAAGTTAAAACATCAGAGGCCAGTATACAAGTTCAAGCATCAGAGGCCAGTATACAAATTCAAGCATCAGAGGCCAGTATACACATTCAAGCATCAGAGGCCAGTATATACATTCAAGCATCAGAGGCCAGTATACAAGTTCAAACATCAGAGGCCATTATACACATTCAAAAATCAGAGGCCAATATACACATTCAAACATCAGAGACAAGTATACAAGTTTAAGCATCAAAGGTCAGTATAGAAATTAAAACATCAGAGGCCAGTATACATATTCAAGCATCAGAGGCCATTATACACATTCAAGCATCAGAGGCCAGTATAAAAGTTCAAACATCAGAGGCCAGTATACACATTCAAAAATCAGAGGCCAATATACACATTCAAACATCAGAGACAAGTATACAAGTTCAAGCATCAAAGGTCAGTATACAAATTCAAACATCACAGGCCAGTATACACATTCAAGCATCAGAGGCCAATATACAAATTCAAACATCAGAGGCCAGTATACAAGTTCAAAAATCAGAGGTCAGTATACAAATTCAAACATCAGAGGCCAGTATACAAGTTCAAGCATCAGATGCCTGTATACACATTCAAAAATAAGGGGCCAGTATACACATTAAAACATCAGAGGCAAGTGTACAAGTTCAAGCATCAGAGGCCAGTATACAAGTTCAAACATCAGAGGCCAGTATACAAATTCAAACATCAGAGGCCAGTATACAAGTTCAAGCATCAGAGGCCTGTAAACACATTCAAAAATCAGAGGCCAGTATACACATTCAAACATCAGAGGCAAGTATACAAGTTCAAGCGTCAGAGGCCAGTATACAAGTTCAAAAATCAGAGGCCAGTATACAAATTCAAACATCAGAGGCCAGTATACAAATTCAAACATCAGAGTCCAGTATACATATTGAAAAATCAGAGGCCAGTATACATGTTCAAACATCAGAGGCCATTATACAAGTTCAAGCATCAGAGGCTAGTATACACATTCAAGCATCAGAGGCCAGTATACAAGTTCAAACATCAGAGGCCAGTATACATATTCAAACATCAGAGGCCAATATACAAATTCAAACATCAGAGGCCAGTATACAAGTTCAAAAATCAGAGGTCAGAATACAAATCCAAACATCAGAGGCCAGTATACAAGTTCAAGCATCAGACGCCTGTATACACATTCAAAAATCAGAGGCAAGTATACACATTAAAACACCAGAGGCAAGTATACAAGTTCAAGCATCAGAAGCCAGTATACAAGTTAAAACATCAGAGGCCAGTATACAAATTCAAACATCAGAGGCCAGTATACAATTTCAAGCATCAGAGGCCTGTAAAAACATTCAAAAATCAGAGGCCAGTATACACGTTCAAACATCAGGGGCAAGTATACAAGTTCAAGCATCAGAGGCCAGTATACAAGTTCAAAAATCAGAGGCCAGTATACAAGTTCAAACATCAGAGGCCAGTATACAAATTCAAACATCAGTGTCCAGTATACACTTTGAAAAATCAGAGGCCAGTATACATGTTCAAACATCAGAGGCCAGTATACAAGTTCAAGCATCAGAGGCTAGTATATACATTCAAGCATCGGAGGCCAGTATACAAGGTCAAACATCAGAGGCCAGTATATATATTGAAATATCAGAGGTCAGTATACATGTTCAAACATCAGAGGCCAGTATACACATTCAAGCATCAGAGCCCTGTATATACATTCAAGCATCAGAGGCCAGTATACAAGTTCAAACATCAGAGGCCAGTATACAAATTCAAACACCAGAGGCCAGTATACACATTCAAACATCAGAGGCCAGTATACAAATTCAAACATCAGAGGCCAGTGTACAAATTCAAACATCAGAGGCCAGCATACAAGTTCAAAAATCAGAGGCAAGTATACAAATCCAAACATCAGAGGCCAGTATACAAATTCAAGCATCAGAGGCCAGTATACAAATTCAAGCATCAGAGGCCAGTATACACATTCAAGCATCAGAGGCCAGTATATACATTCAAGCATCAGAGGCCAGTATACAAGTTCAAACATCAGAGGCCAGTATAAAAATTCAAACATCAGAGGCCAGTATACATATTCAAACATCAGAGGCCAATATACAAATTCAAACATCAGATGCCAGTATACAAGTTCAAAAATCAGAGGTCAGAATACAAATCCAAACATCAGAGGCCAGTATACAAGTTCAAGCATCAGACGCCTGTATACACATTCAAAAATCAGAGGCAAGTATACACATTAAAACACCAGAGGCAAGTATACAAGTTCAAGCATCAGAAGCCAGTATACAAGTTAAAACATCAGAGGCCAGTATACAAATTCAAACATCAGAGGCCAGTATACAATTTCAAGCATCAGAGGCCTGTAAAAACATTCAAAAATCAGAGGCCAGTATACACGTTCAAACACCAGGGGCAAGTATACAAGTTCAAGCATCAGAGGCCAGTATACAAGTTCAAAAATCAGAGGCCAGTATACAAGTTCAAACATCAGAGGCCAGTATACAAATTCAAACATCAGAGTCCAGTATACACATTGAAAAATCAGAGGCCAGTATACATGTTCAAACATCAGAGGCCAGATACAAGTTCAAGCATCAGAGGCTAGTATACACATTCAAGCATCAGAGGCCAGTATACAAGTTCAAACATCAGAGGCCAGTATACAAGTTAAAACATCAGAGGCCAGTATACAATTTCAAGCATCAGAGGCCAGTATACAAATTCAAGCACCAGAGGCCAGTATACACATTCAAGCATCAGTGGCCAGTATATACATTCAAGCATCAGAGGCCAGTATAGAAGTTGAAACATCAGAGGCCAGTATATACATTCAAACATCAGAGGCCAGTATACAAGTTCAAGCATCAGAGGCCAGTATACAACTTCAAGCATCAGAGGCCAGTATACACATTCAAACTTCAGAGGCCGGTATACACATTCAAGCATCAGAGGCCAGTATACAAGTTCAAACAGCAGAGGCCAGTAAACAAGTTCAAGCATCAGAGGCCAGTATACAAATTCAAACATCAGTGGCCAGTATACAAATTCAAAAATCAGAGGCCAGTATACAAATTCAAACATCAGAAGGCAGTATAAAAATTCAAAAATCAGAGGCCAGTATACAAATTCAAACCCCAGAGGCCAGTATACACATTCAAACATCACAGACAAGTATACAAGTTCAAACATCAGAGGCCAGTATACAAGTTCAAACATCAGAGGCCAGTATACAAATTCAAACATCAGAGGCCATTATACAGGTTCAAGCATCAGAGGCCAGTATACACATTCAACAATCAGAGGCCAGTATACACATTCAAACATCAGAGGCAAGTATACAAGTTCAAGCATCAGATGCCAGTATACAAGTTCAAACATCAGAAGCCAGTATAAAAGTTGAAGCAGCAGAGGACAATACACACATTCAAGCATCAGAGGCCAGTATACAAGTTCAAACATCAGAGTCCAGTATATATATTGAAACATCAGAGGTCAGTATACATGTTCAAACATCAGAGGCCAATATACACATTCAAGCATCAGAGGCCTGTATATACATTCAAGCATCAGAGGCCAGTATACAAGTTCAAACATCAGAGGCCAGTATACAAATTTAAACACCAGAGGCCAGTATACACACTCAAACATCAGAGGCCAGTATACAAATTCAAACATCAGAGGCAAGTGTACAAATTCAAACATCAGAGGCCAGCATACAAGTTCAAAAATCAGAGGGAAGTATACAAATCCAAACATCAGAGGCCAGTATACAAGTTCAAGCATCAGAGGCCAGTATACAAATTCAAGCATCAGAGGCCAGTATACACATTCAAGCATCAGAGGCCAGTATATACATTCAAGCATCAGAGGCCAGTATACAAGTTCAAACATCAGAGGCCAGTATAAAAATTCAAACATCAGAGGCCAGTATACATATTCAAACATCAGAGGCCAATATACAAATTCAAACATCAGAGGCCAGTATACAAGTTCAAAAATCAGAGGTCAGAATACAAATACAAACATCAGAGGCCAGTATACAAGTTCAAGCATCAGACGCCTGTATACACATTAAAAAATCAGAGGCAAGTATACACATTAAAACACCAGAGGCAAGTATACAAGTTCAAGCATCAGAAACCAGTATACAAGTTAAAACATCAGAGGCCAGTATACAAATTCAAACATCAGAGGCCAGTATACAATTTCAAGCATCAGAGGCCTGTAAAAACATTCAAAAATTAGAGGCCAGTATACACGTTCAAACATCAGGGGCAAGTATACAAGTTCAAGCATCAGAGGCCAGTATACAAGTTCAAAAATCAGAGGCCAGTATACAAGTTCAAACATCAGAGGCCAGTATACAAATTCAAACATCAGAGTCCAGTATACACTTTGAAAAATCAGAGGCCAGTATACATGTTCAAACATCAGAGGCCAGTATACAAGTTCAAGCATCAGAGGCCAGTATACACATTCAAGCATCAGAGGCCAGTATACAAGTTCAAACATCAGAGGCCAGTATACACGTTCAAACATCAGAGGCCAGTATACAAGTTCAAGCATCAGAGGCCAGTATACAAATTCAAGCATCAGAGGCCAGTATATATATTCAAATATCAGAGGCCAGTATACAAGTTCAAACATCAGAGGCCAGTATATACATTCAAACATCAGAGGCCAGTATACAAGTTCAAGCATCAGAGGCCAGTATACAATTTGAAGCATCAGAGGCCAGTATACACATTCAAACTTCAGATGCCAGTATACACATTCAAAAATCAGAGGCCAATATCCACATTCAAACATCAGAGACAAGTATACAAGTTCAAGCATCAGAGGTCAGTATACAAATTAAAACATCAGAGGCCAGTATACACATTCAAGCATCAGAGGCCAGTATACAAGTTCAAACATCTGAGGTCAGTATACAAATTCAAACATCACAGGCCAGTGTACACATTCAAGCATCAGAGGCCAGTATACAAGTTCAAACATCAAAGGCCAGTATACACATTCAAACATCAGAGGCCAGTATACAAGTTCAAACATCAGAGGTCAGTATACAAATTCAAACATCACAAGCCAGTATACACATTCAAGCATCAGAGGCCAGTATACAAGTTCAAACATCAAAGGCCAGTATACAAGTTCAAGCTCCAGAGGCCAGTATACACATTCAAACATCAGAGGCCAGTATACCAGTTCAAGCATCAGAGGCCAGTATACACATTCAAACATCAGAGGCCAGTATACAAGTTCAAGCATCAGAGGCCAGTATACAAGTTCAAACATCAGAGGCCAGTATACAAATTCAAACATCAGAGGCCAGTATACACATTCAAACATCAGAGGCCAGTATACAAATTCAAACATCAGAGGCCAGTGTACAAATTCAAACATCAGAGTCCAGCATACAAGTTCAAAAATCAGAGGCAAGTATACAAATCCAAACATCAGAGGCCAGTATACAAGTTCAAGCATCAGAGGCCAGTATACAAATTCAAGCATCAGAGGCCAGTATACACATTCAAGCATCAGAGGCCAGTATATACATTCAAGGATCAGAGGCCAGTATACAAGTTCAAACATCAGAGGCCAGTATAAAAATTCAAACATCAGAGGCCAGTATACATATTCAAACATCAGAGGCCAATATACAAATTCAAACATCAGAGGCCAGTATACAAGTTCAAAAATCAGAGGTCAGAATACAAATCCAAACATCAGAGGCCAGTATACAATTTCAAGCATCAGAGGCCTGTAAAAACATTCAAAAATCAGAGGCCAGTATACACGTTCAAACAACAGGGGCAAGTATACAAGTTCAAGCATCAGAGGCCAGTATACAAGTTCAAACATCAGAGGCCAGTATACAAATTCAAACATCAGAGTCCAGTATACACATTGAAAAATCAGAGGCCAGTATACATGTTCAAACATCAGAGGCCAGTATACAAGTTCAAGCATCAGAGGCTAGTATACACATTCAAGCATCAGAGGCCAGTATACAAATTCAAACATCAGAGGCCAGTATACACATTAAAAAATCAGAAGCCATTATACACATTCAAAAATCAGTGGCATGTATACAAGTTCAAGCATCAGAGGCCAGTATACCAGTTCAAACATCAGAAGCCAGTATAAAAGTTAAAGCATCAGATACCAATACACACAGTCAAGCATCAGAGGCCAGTATACAAGTTCAAACATCAGAGTCCAGTATACACATTGAAAAATCAGAGGCCAGTATACATGTTCAAACATCAGAGGCCAGTATACCAGTTCAAACATCAGAAGCCAGTATAAAAGTTAAAGCATCAGATACCAATACACACATTCAAGCATCAGAGGCCAGTATACAATTTCAAACATCAGAGTCCAGTATACACATTGATAAATCAGAGGCCAGTATACATGTTCAAACATCAGAGGCCAGTATACAAGTTCAAGCGTCAGAGGCCAGTATACACATTCAAGCATCAGAGGCCAGTATGCAAGTTCAAACATCAGAGGCCAGTATACAAGTTAAAACATCAGAGGCCAGTATACAAGTTCAAGCATCAGAGGCCAGTATACAAATTCAAGCATCAGAGGCCAGTATACACATTCAAGCATCAGAGGCCAGTATACAAGTTCAAACATCAGAGGCCATTATACACATTCAAAAATCAGAGGCCAATATACACATTCAAACATCAGAGACAAGTATACAAGTTTAAGCATCAAAGGTCAGTATAGAAATTAAAACATCAGAGGCCAGTATACATATTCAAGCATCAGAGGCCATTATACACATTCAAGCATCAGAGGCCAGTATAAAAGTTCAAACATCAGAGGCCAGTATACACATTCAAAAATCAGAGGCCAATATACACATTCAAACATCAGAGACAAGTATACAAGTTCAAGCATCAAAGGTCAGTATACAAATTCAAACATCACAGGCCAGTATACACATTCAAGCATCAGAGGCCAATATACAAATTCAAACATCAGAGGCCAGTATACAAGTTCAAAAATCAGAGGTCAGTATACAAATTCAAACATCAGAGGCCAGTATACAAGTTCAAGCATCAGATGCCTGTATACACATTCAAAAATAAGGGGCCAGTATACACATTAAAACATCAGAGGCAAGTATACAAGTTCAAGCATCAGAGGCCAGTATACAAGTTCAAACATCAGAGGCCAGCATACAAATTCAAACATCAGAGGCCAGTATACAAGTTCAAGCATCAGAGGCCTGTAAACACATTCAAAAATCAGAGGCCAGTATACACATTCAAACATCAGAGGCAAGTATACAAGTTCAAGCGTCAGAGGCCAGTATACAAGTTCAAAAATCAGAGGCCAGTATACAAATTCAAACATCAGAGGCCAGTATACAAATTCAAACATCAGAGTCCAGTATACATATTGAAAAATCAGAGGCCAGTATACATGTTCAAACATCAGAGGCCATTATACAAGTTCAAGCATCAGAGGCTAGTATACACATTCAAGCATCAGAGGCCAGTATACAAGTTCAAACATCAGAGGCCAGTATACATATTCAAACATCAGAGGCCAATATACAAATTCAAACATCAGAGGCCAGTATACAAGTTCAAAAATCAGAGGTCAGAATACAAATCCAAACATCAGAGGCCAGTATACAAGTTCAAACATCAGACGCCTGTATACACATTCAAAAATCAGAGGCAAGAATACACATTAAAACACCAGAGGCAAGTATACAAGTTCAAGCATCAGAAGCCAGTATACAAGTTAAAACATCAGAGGCCAGTATACAAATTCAAACATCAGAGGCCAGTATACAATTTCAAGCATCAGAGGCCTGTAAAAACATTCAAAAATTAGAGGCCAGTATACACGTTCAAACATCAGGGGCAAGTATACAAGTTCAAGCATCAGAGGCCAGTATACAAGTTCAAAAATCAGAGGCCAGTATACAAGTTCAAACATCAGAGGCCAGTATACAAATTCAAACATCAGTGTCCAGTATACACTTTGAAAAATCAGAGGCCAGTATACATGTTCAAACATCAGAGGCCAGTATACAAGTTCAAGCATCAGAGGCTAGTATATACATTCAAGAATCGGAGGCCAGTATACAAGGTCAAACATCAGAGGCCAGTATACAAGTTCAAGCATCAGAGGCCAGTATACAAATTCAAGCATCAGAGGCCAGTATATATATTCAAACATCAGAGGCCAGTATACAAGTTCAAACATCAGAGGCCAGTATATACATTCAAACATCAGAGGCCAGTATACAAGTTCAAGCATCAGAGGCCAGTATACAATTTGAAGCATCAGAGGCCAGTATACACATTCAAACTTCAGAGGCCAGTATACACATTCAAAAATCAGAGGCCAATATCCACATTCAAACATCAGAGACAAGTATACAAGTTCAAGCATCAGAGGTCAGTATACAAATTAAAACATCAGAGGCCAGTATACACATTCAAGCATCAGAGGCCAGTATACAAGTTCAAACATCAAAGGCCAGTATACACATTCAAACATCAGAGGCCAGTATACAAGTTCAAACATCTGAGGTCAGTATACAAATTCAAACATCACAGGCCAGTGTACACATTCAAGCATCAGAGGCCAGTATACAAGTTCAAACATCAAAGGCCAGTATAAAAGTTCAAGCTCTAGAGTCCAGTATACACATTCAAACATCAGAGGCCAGTATACAAGTTCAAGCATCAGAGGCCAGTATACAAGTTCAAAAATCAGAGGCCAGTATACAAGTTCAAACATCAGAGGCCAGTATACAAGTTCAAACATCAGAGGCCAGTATATAAATTTAAACACCAGAGGCCAGTATACACATTCAAACATCAGAGGCCAGTATACAAATTCAAACATCAGAGGCCAGTGTACAAATTCAAACATCAGAGTCCAGCATACAAGTTCAAAAATCAGAGGCAAGTATACAAATCCAAACATCAGAGGCCAGTATACAAGTTCAAGCATCAGAGGCCAGTATACAAATTCAAGCATCAGAGGCCAGTATACACATTCAAGCATCAGAGGCCAGTATATACATTCAAGCATCAGAGGCCAGTATACAAGTTCAAACATCAGAGGCCAGTATAAACATTCAAACATCAGAGGCCAGTATACATATTCAAACATCAGAGGCCAATATACAAATTCAAACATCAGAGGCCAGTATACAAGTTCAAAAATCAGAGGTCAGAATACAAATCCAAACATCAGAGGCCAGTATACAAGTTCAAGCATCAGACGCCTGTATACACATTCAAAAATCAGAGGCAAGTATACACATTAAAACACCAGAGGCAAGTATACAAGTTCAAGCATCAGAAGCCAGTATACAAGTTAAAACATCAGAGGCCAGTATACAAATTCAAACATCAGAGGCCAGTATACAAATTCAAACATCAGAGTCCAGTATACACTTTCAAGCATCAGAGGCCTGTAAAAACATTCAAAAATCAGAGGCCAGTATACACGTTCAAACATCAGGGGCAAGTATACAAGTTCAAGCATCAGAGGCCAGTATACAAGTTCAAAAATCAGAGGCCAGTATACAAGTTCAAACATCAGAGGCCAGTATACAAATTCAAACATCAGAGTCCAGTATACACTTTGAAAAATCAGAGGCCAGTATACATGTTCAAACATCAGAGGCCAGTATACAAGTTCAAGCATCAGAGGCTAGTATATACATTCAAGCATCAGAGGCCAGTATACAAGGTCAAACATCAGAGGCCAGTATACAAGTTAAAACATCAGAGGCCAGTATACAAGTTCAAGCATCAGAGGCCAGTATACAAATTCAAGCATCAGAGGCCAGTATATATATTCAAGCATCAGAGGCCAGTATACAAGTTCAAACATCAGAGGCCAGTATATACATTCAAACATCAGAGGCCAATATACAAGTTCAAGCATCAGAGGCCAGTATACAACTTGAAGCATCAGAGGCCAGTATACACATTCAAACTTCAGAGGCCAGTATACACATTCAAAAATCAGAGGCCAATATCCACATTCAAACATCAGAGACAAGTATACAAGTTCAAGCATCAGAGGTCAGTATACAAATTAAAACATCAGAGGCCAGTATACACATTCAAGCATCAGAGGCCAGTATACAAGTTCAAACATCAAAGGCCAGTATACACATTCAAACATCAGAGGCCAGTATACAAGTTCAAACATCTGAGGTCAGTATACAAATTCAAACATCACAGGCCAGTGTACACATTCAAGCATCAGAGGCCAGTATACAAGTTCAAGCATCAGAGGCCAGTATACAAATTCAAGCATCAGAGGCCAGTATACACATTCAAGCATCAGAGGCCAGTATACACATTCAAGCATCAGAGGCCAGTATACAAGTTCAAACATCAGAGGCCAGTATAAAAATTCAAACATCAGAGGCCAGTATACATATTCAAACATCAGAGGCCAATATAAAAATTCAAACATCAGAGGCCAGTATACAAGTTCAAAAATCAGAGGTCAGAATACAAATCCAAACATCAGAGGCCAGTATACAAGTTCAAGCATCAGACGCCTGTATACACATTCAAAAATCAGAGGCAAGTATACACATTAAAACACCACAGGCAAGTATACAAGTTCAAGCATCAGAAGCCAGTATACAAGTTAAAACATCAGAGGCCAGTATACAAATTCAAACATCAGAGTCCAGTATACAATTTCAAGCATCAGAGGCCTGTAAAAACATTCAAAAATCAGAGGCCAGTATACACGTTCAAACATCAGGGGCAAGTATACAAGTTCAAGCATCAGAGGCCAGTATACAAGTTCAAAAATCAGAGGCCAGTATACAAGTTCAAACATCAGAGGCCAGTATACAAATTCAAACATCAGAGTCCAGTATACACTTTGAAAAATCAGAGGCCAGTATACATGTTCAAACATCAGAGGCCAGTATACAAGTTCAAGCATCAGAGGCTAGTATATACATTCAAGCATCAGAGGCCAGTATACAAGGTCAAACATCAGAGGCCAGTATACAAGTTAAAACATCAGAGGCCAGTATACAAGTTCAAGCATCAGAGGCCAGGATACAAATTCAAGCATCAGAGGCCAGTATATATATTCAAGCATCAGAGGCCAGTATACAAGTTCAAACATCAGAGGCCAGTATATACATTCAAACATCAGAGGCCAGTATACAAGTTCAAGCATCAGAGGCCAGTATACAACTTGAAGCATCAGAGGCCAGTATACACATTCAAACTTCAGAGGCCAGTATACACATTCAAAAATCAGAGGCCAATATCCACATTCAAACATCAGAGACAAGTATACAAGTTCAAGCATCAGAGGTCAGTATACAAATTAAAACATCAGAGGCCAGTATACACATTCAAGCATCAGAGGCCAGTATACAAGTTCAAACATCAAAGGCCAGTATACACAATCAAACATCAGAGGCCAGTATACAAATTCAAACATCTGAGGTCAGTATACAAATTCAAACATCACAGGCCAGTGTACACATTCAAGCATCAGAGGCCAGTATACAAGTTCAAGCATCAGAGGCCAGTATACAAATTCAAGCATCAGAGGCCAGTATACACATTCAAGCATCAGAGGCCAGTATATACATTCAAGCATCAGAGGCCAGTATACAAGTTCAAACATCAGAAGCCAGTATAAAAATTCAAACATCAGAGGCCAGTATACATATTCAAACATCAGAGACCAATATACAAATTCAAACATCAGAGGCCAGTATACAAGTTCAAAAATCAGAGGTCAGAATACAAATCCAAACATCAGAGGCCAGTATACAAGTTCAAGCATCAGACGCCTGTATACACATTCAAAAATCAGAGGCAAGTATACACATTAAAACACCAGAGGCAAGTGTACAAGTTCAAGCATCAGAAGCCAGTATACAAGTTAAAACATCAGAGGCCAGTATACAAATTCAAACATCAGAGTCCAGTATACAATTTCAAGCATCAGAGGCCTGTAAAAACATTCAAAAATCAGAGGCCAGTATACACGTTCAAACATCAGGGGCAAGTATACAAGTTCAAGCATCAGAGGCCAGTATACAAGTTCAAAAATCAGAGGCCAGTATACAAGTTCAAACATCAGAGGCCAGTATACAAATTCAAACATCAGAGTCCAGTATACACTTTGAAAAATCAGAGGCCAGTATACATGTTCAAACATCAGAGGCCAGTATACAAGTTCAAGCATCAGAGGCTAGTATATACATTCAAGCATCAGAGGCCAGTATACAAGGTCAAACATCAGAGGCCAGTATACAAGTTAAAACATCAGAGGCCAGTATACAAGTTCAAGCATCAGGGGCCAGTATACAAATTCAAGCATCAGAGGCCAGTATATATATTCAAGCATCAGAGGCCAGTATACAAGTTCAAACATCAGAGGCCAGTATATACATTCAAACATCAGAGGCCAGTATACAAGTTCAAGCATCAGAGGCCAGTATACAACTTGAAGCATCAGAGGCCAGTATACACATTCAAACTTCAGAGGCCAGTATACACATTCAAAAATCAGAGGCCAATATCCACATTCAAACATCAGAGACAAGTATACAAGTTCAAGCATCAGAGGTCAGTATACAAATTAAAACATCAGAGGCCAGTATACACATTCAAGCATCAGAGGCCAGTATACAAGTTCAAACATCAAAGGCCAGTATACACATTCAAACATCAGAGGCCAGTATACAAGTTCAAACATCTGAGGTCAGTATACAAATTCAAACATCACAGGCCAGTGTACACATTGAAGCATCAGAGGCCAGTATACAATTTCAAACGTCAAAGGCCAGTATACAAGTTCAAGCTCCAGAGGCCAGTATACACATTCAAACATCAGAGGCCAGTATACAAGTTCAAGCATCAGAGGCCAGTATACACATTCAAACATCAGAGGCCAGTATACAAGTTCAAGCATCAGAGGCCAGTATACAAGTTCAAAAATCAGAGGCCAGTATACAAGTTCAAACATCAGAGGCCAGTATAAAATTTCAAACATCAGAGTCCAGTATACACATTGAAAAATCAGAGGCCAGTATACATGTTCAAACATCAGAGGCCAGTATACAAGTTCAAGCATCAAAGGCTAGTATACACATTCAAGCATCAGAGGCCAGTATACAAGTTCAAACATCAGAGGCCAGTATACAAGTTAAAACATCAGAGGCCAGTATACAAGTTCAAGCATCAGAGGCCAGTATACAAATTCAAGCACCAGAGGCCAGTA
Source organism: Paraescarpia echinospica (assembly GCA_020002185.1). Lineage (NCBI taxonomy): Eukaryota > Metazoa > Annelida > Polychaeta > Sabellida > Siboglinidae > Paraescarpia > Paraescarpia echinospica. The sequence goes on from JAHLWY010000438.1 coordinate 63,165, forward strand.
TACACATTCAAGCATCAGAGGCCAGTATATACATTCAAGCATCAGAGGCCAGTATACAAGTTCAAACATCAGAGGCCAGTATATACATTCAAACATCAGAGGCCAGTATACAAGTTCAAGCATCAGAGGCCAGTATACACATTCAAAAATCAGAGGCCAATATACACATTCAAACATCACAGACAAGTATACAAGTTCAAGCATCAGAGGTCAGTATACAAATTAAAACATCAGAGGCCAGTACACAAATTCAAACATCAGAGGCCAGTATACAAATTCAAACATCAGAGGCCATTATACAAGTTCAAGCCTTCAGAGGCCAGTATACAAATTCAAACATCAGAGGCCAGTGTACACATTCAAAAATCAGAAGCCATTATACACATTCAAAAATCAGTGGCATGTATACAAGTTCAAGCATCAGAGGCCAGTATACCAGTTCAAACATCAGAAGCCAGTATAAAAGTTAAAGCATCAGATACCAATACACACATTCAAGCATCAGAGGCCAGTATACAAGTTCAAACATCAGAGTCCAGTATACACATTGAAAAATCAGAGGCCAGTATACATGTTCAAACATCAGAGGCCAGTATACCAGTTCAAACATCAGAAGCCAGTATAAAAGTTAAAGCATCAGATACCAATACACACATTCAAGCATCAGAGGCCAGTATACAATTTCAAACATCAGAGTCCAGTATACACATTGATAAATCAGAGGCCAGTATACATGTTCAAACATCAGAGGCCAGTATACAAGTTCAAGCGTCAGAGGCCAGTATACACATTCAAGCATCAGAGGCCAGTATACAAGTTAAAACATCAGAGGCCAGTATACAAGTTAAAACATCAGAGGCCAGTATACAAGTTCAAGCATCAGAGGCCAGTATACAAATTCAAGCATCACAGGCCAGTATACACATTCAAGCATCAGGGGCCAGTATATACATTCAAGCATCAGAGGCCAGTATACAAGTTCAAACATCAGAGGCCAGTATACACATTAAAAAATCAGAGGCCAATATACACATTCAAACATCAGAGACAAGTATACAAGTTCAAGCATCAAAGGTCAGTATACAATTTAAAACATCAGAGGCCAGTATACATATTCAAGCATCAGAGGCCATTATACACATTCAAGCATCAGAGGCCAGTATACAAGTTCAAACATCAGAGGCCAGTATACACATTCAAAAATCAGAGGCCAATATACACATTCAAACATCAGAGACAAGTATACAAGTTCAAGCATCAAAGGTCAGTATACAAATTCAAACATCACAGGCCAGTATACACATTCAAGCATCAGAGGCCAATATACAAATTCAAACATCAGAGGCCAGTATACAAGTTCAAAAATCAGAGGTCAGTATACAAATTCAAACATCAGAGGCCAGTATACAAGTTCAAGCATCAGATGCCTGTATACACATTCAAAAATAAGGGGCCAGTATACACATTAAAACATCAGAGGCAAGTATACAAGTTCAAGCATCAGAGGCCAGTATACAAGTTCAAACATCAGAGGCCAGCATACAAATTCAAACATCAGAGGCCAGTATACAAGTTCAAGCATCAGAGGCCTGTAAACACATTCAAAAATCAGAGGCCAGTATACACATTCAAACATCAGAGGCAAGTATACAAGTTCAAGCGTCAGAGGCCAGTATACAAGTTCAAAAATCAGAGGCCAGTATACAAGTTCAAACATCAGAGGCCAGTATACAAATTCAAACATCAGAGTCCAGTATACATATTGAAAAATCAGAGGCCAGTATACATGTTCAAACATCAGAGGCCAGTATACAAGTTCAAGCATCAGAGGCTAGTATACACATTCAAGCATCAGAGGCCAGTATACATGTTCAAACATCAGAGGCCAATATACATATTCAAACATCAGAGGCCAATATACAAATTCAAACATCAGAGGCCAGTATACAAGTTCAAAAATCAGAGGTCAGAATACAAATACAAACATCAGAGGCCAGTATACAAGTTCAAGCATCAGACGCCTGTATACACATTAAAAAATCAGAGGCAAGTATACACATTAAAACACCAGAGGCAAGTATACAAGTTCAAGCATCAGAAACCAGTATACAAGTTAAAACATCAGAGGCCAGTATACAAATTCAAACATCAGAGGCCAGTATACAATTTCAAGCATCAGAGGCCTGTAAAAACATTCAAAAATCAGAGGCCAGTATACACGTTCAAACATCAGGGGCAAGTATACAAGTTCAAGCATCAGAGGCCAGTATACAAGTTCAAAAATCAGAGGCCAGTATACAAGTTCAAACATCAGAGGCCAGTGTACAAATTCAAGCATCAGAGGCCAGTATACACATTCAAGCATCAGAGACCAGTATATACATTCAAGCATCAGAGGCCAGTATACAAGTTCAAACATCAGAGGCCAGTATAAAAATTCAAACATCAGAGGCCAGTATACATATTCAAACATCAGAGGCCAATATACAAATTCAAACATCAGAGGCCAGTATACAAGTTCAAAAATCAGAGGTCAGAATACAAATCCAAACATCAGAGGCCAGTATACAAGTTCAAGCATCAGACGCCTGTATACACATTCAAAAATCAGAGGCAAGTATACACATTAAAACACCAGAGGCAAGTATACAAGTTCAAGCATCAGAAGCCAGTATACAAGTTAAAACATCAGAGGCCAGTATACAAATTCAAACATCAGAGTCCAGTATACAATTTCAAGCATCAGAGGCCTGTAAAAACATTCAAAAATCAGAGGCCAGTATACACGTTCAAACATCAGGGGCAAGTATACAAGTTCAAGCATCAGAGGCCAGTATACAAGTTCAAAAATCAGAGGCCAGTATACAAGTTCAAACATCAGAGGCCAGTATACAAATTCAAACATCAGAGTCCAGTATACACTTTGAAAAATCAGAGGCCAGTATACATGTTCAAACATCAGAGGCCAGTATACAAGTTCAAGCATCAGAGGCTAGTATATACATTCAAGCATCAGAGGCCAGTATACAAGGTCAGACATCAGAGGCCAGTATACAAGTTAAAACATCAGAGGCCAGTATACAAGTTCAAGCATCAGAGGCCAGTATACAAATTCAAGCATCAGAGGCCAGTATATATATTCAAGCATCAGAGGCCAGTATACAAGTTCAAACATCAGAGGCCAGTATATACATTCAAACATCAGAGGCCAGTATACAAGTTCAAGCATCAGAGGCCAGTATACAAATTCAAGCACCAGAGGCCAGTATACACATTCAAGCATCAGTGGCCAGTATATACATTCAAGCATCAGAGGCCAGTATACAAGTTCAAACATCAGAGGCCAGTATATACATTCAAACATCAGAGGCCAGTATACATCTTCAAGCATCAGAGGCCAGTATACACATTCAAACTTCAGAGGCCGGTATACACATTCAAGCATCAGAGGCCAGTATACAAATTCAAACAGTAGAGGCCAGTAAACAAGTTCAAGCATCAGAGGCCAGTATACAAATTCAAACATCAGAGGCCAGTATACAAATTCAAACATCAGAGTCCAGTATACAATTTCAAGCATCAGAGGCCTGTAAAAACATTCAAAAATCAGAGGCCAGTATACACGTTCAAACATCAGGGGCAAGTATACAAGTTCAAGCATCAGAGGCCAGTATACAAGTTCAAAAATCAGAGGCCAGTATACAAGTTCAAACATCAGAGGCCAGTATACAAATTCAAACATCAGAGTCCAGTATACACTTTGAAAAATCAGAGGCCAGTATACATGTTCAAACATCAGAGGCCAGTATACAAGTTCAAGCGTCAGAGGCTAGTATATACATTCAAGCATCAGAGGCCAGTATACAAGGTCAAACATCAGAGGCCAGTATACAAGTTAAAACATCAGAGGCCAGTATACAAGTTCAAGCATCAGAGGCCAGTATACAAATTCAAGCATCAGAGGCCAGTATATATATTCAAGCATCAGAGGCCAGTATACAAGTTCAAACATCAGAGGCCAGTATATACATTCAAACATCAGAGGCCAGTATACAAGTTCAAGCATCAGAGGCCAGTATACAACTTGAAGCATCAGAGGCCAGTATACACATTCAAACTTCAGAGGCCAGTATACACATTCAAAAATCAGAGGCCAATATCCACATTCAAACATCAGAGACAAGTATACAAGTTCAAGCATCAGAGGTCAGTATACAAATTAAAACATCAGAGGCCAGTATACACATTCAAGCATCAGAGGCCAGTATACAAGTTCAAACATCAAAGGTCAGTATACACATTCAAACATCAGAGGCCAGTATACAAGTTCAAACATCTGAGGTCAGTATACAAATTCAAACATCACAGGCCAGTGTACACATTCAAGCATCAGAGGCCAGTATACAATTTCAAACGTCAAAGGCCAGTATACAAGTTCAAGCTCCAGAGGCCAGTATACACATTCAAACATCAGAGGCCAGTATACAAGTTCAAGCATCAGAGGCCAGTATACACATTCAATCATCAGAGGCCAGTATACAAGTTCAAGCATCAGAGGCCAGTATACAAGTTCAAAAATCAGAGGCCAGTATACAAGTTCAAACATCAGAGGCCAGTATAAAATTTCAAACATCAGAGTCCAGTATACACATTGAAAAATCAGAGGCCAGTATACATGTTCAAACATCAGAGGCCAGTATACAAGTTCAAGCATCAAAGGCTAGTATACACATTCAAGCATCAGAGGCCAGTATACAAGTTCAAACATCAGAGGCCAGTATACAAGTTAAAACATCAGAGGCCAGTATACAAGTTCAAGCATCAGAGGCCAGTATACAAATTCAAGCACAGAGGCCAGTATACACATTCAAGCATCAGAGGCCAGTATACATTCAAGCATCAGAGGCCAGTATACAAGTTCAAACATCAGAGGCCAGTATACACATTCAAACATCAGAGGCCAGTATACAAGTTCAAGCATCAGAGGCCAGTATACACATTCAAAAATCAGAGGCCAATATACACATTCAAACATCACAGACAAGTATACAAGTTCAAGCATCAGAGGTCAGTATACAAATTAAAACATCAGAGGCCAGTACACAAATTCAAACATCAGAGGCCAGTATACAAATTCAAACATCAGAGGCCATTATACAAGTTCAAGCCTTCAGAGGCCAGTATACAAATTCAAACATCAGAGGCCAGTGTACACATTCAAAAATCAGAAGCCATTATACACATTCAAAAATCAGTGGCATGTATACAAGTTCAAGCATCAGAGGCCAGTATACCAGTTCAAACATCAGAAGCCAGTATAAAAGTTAAAGCATCAGATACCAATACACACATTCAAGCATCGGAGGCCAGTATACAAGTTCAAACATCAGAGTCCAGTATACACATTGAAAAATCAGAGGCCAGTATACATGTTCAAACATCAGAGGCCAGTATACCAGTTCAAACATCAGAAGCCAGTATAAAAGTTAAAGCATCAGATACCAATACACACATTCAAGCATCAGAGGCCAGTATACAATTTCAAACATCAGAGTCCAGTATACACATTGATAAATCAGAGGCCAGTATACATGTTCAAACATCAGAGGCCAGTATACAAGTTCAAGCGTCAGCGGCCAGTATACACATTCAAGCATCAGAGGCCAGTATACAAGTTAAAACATCAGAGGCCAGTATACAAGTTAAAACATCAGAGGCCAGTATACAAGTTCAAGCATCAGAGGCCAGTATACAAATTCAAGCATCACAGGCCAGTATACACATTCAAGCATCAGGGGCCAGTATATACATTCAAGCATCAGAGGCCAGTATACAAGTTCAAACATCAGAGGCCAGTATACACATTCAAAAATCAGAGGCCAATATACACATTCAAACATCAGAGACAAGTATACAAGTTCAAGCATCAAAGGTCAGTATACAATTTAAAACATCAGAGGCCAGTATACATATTCAAGCATCAGAGGCCATTATACACATTCAAGCATCAGAGGCCAGTATACAAGTTCAAACATCAGAGGCCAGTATACACATTCAAAAATCAGAGGCCAATATACACATTCAAACATCAGAGACAAGTATACAAGTTCAAGCATCAAAGGTCAGTATACAAATTCAAACATCACAGGCCAGTATACACATTCAAGCATCAGAGGCCAATATACAAATTCAAACATCAGAGGCCAGTCTACAAGTTCAAAAATCAGAGGTCAGTATACAAATTCAAACATCAGAGGCCAGTATACAAGTTCAAGCATCAGATGCCTGTATACACATTCAAAAATAAGGGGCCAGTATACACATTAAAACATCAGAGGCAAGTATACAAGTTCAAGCATCAGAGGCCAGTATACAAGTTCAAACATCAGAGGCCAGTATACAAATTCAAACATCAGAGGCCAGTATACAAGTTCAAGCATCAGAGGCCTGTAAACACATTCAAAAATCAGAGGCCAGTATACACATTCAAACATCAGAGGCAAGTATACAAGTTCAAGCGTCAGAGGCCAGTATACAAGTTCAAAAATCAGAGGCCAGTATACAAGTTCAAACATCAGAGGCCAGTATACAAATTCAAACATCAGAGTCCAGTATACATATTGAAAAATCAGAGGCCAGTATACATGTTCAAACATCAGAGGCCAGTATACAAGTTCAAGCATCAGAGGCTAGTATACACATTCAAGCATCAGAGGCCAGTATACATGTTCAAACATCAGAGGCCAATATACATATTCAAACATCAGAGGCCAATATACAAATTCAAACATCAGAGGCCAGTATACAAGTTCAAAAATCAGAGGTCAGAATACAAATACAAACATCAGAGGCCAGTATACAAGTTCAAGCATCAGACGCCTGTATACACATTAAAAAATCAGAGGCAAGTATACACATTAAAACACCAGAGGCAAGTATACAAGTTCAAGCATCAGAAACCAGTATACAAGTTAAAACATCAGAGGCCAGTATACAAATTCAAACATCAGAGGCCAGTATACAATTTCAAGCATCAGAGGCCTGTAAAAACATTCAAAAATCAGAGGCCAGTATACACGTTCAAACATCAGGGGCAAGTATACAAGTTCAAGCATCAGAGGCCAGTATACAAGTTCAAAAATCAGAGGCCAGTATACAAGTTCAAACATCAGAGGCCAGTGTACAAATTCAAGCATCAGAGGCCAGTATACACATTCAAGCATCAGAGGCCAGTATATACATTCAAGCATCAGAGGCCAGTATACAAGTTCAAACATCAGAGGCCAGTATAAAAATTCAAACATCAGAGGCCAGTATACATATTCAAACATCAGAGGCCAATATACAAATTCAAACATCAGAGGCCAGTATACAAGTTCAAATATCAGAGGTCAGAATACAAATCCAAACATCAGAGGCCAGTATACAAGTTCAAGCATCAGACGCCTGTATACACATTCAAAAATCAGAGGCAAGTATACACATTAAAACACCAGAGGCAAGTACACAAGTTCAAGCATCAGAAGCCAGTATACAAATTCAAACATCAGGGTCCAGTATATAATTTCAAGCATCAGAGGCCTGTAAAAACATTCAAAAATCAGAGGCCAGTATACACGTTCAAACATCAGGGGCAAGTATACAAGTTCAAGCATCAGAGGCCAGTATACAAGTTCAAAAATCAGAGGCCAGTATACAAGTTCAAACATCAGAGGCCAGTATACAAATTCAAACATCAGAGTCCAGTATACACTTTGAAAAATCAGAGGCCAGTATACATGTTCAAACATCAGAGGCCAGTATACAAGTTCAAGCATCAGAGGCTAGTATATACATTCAAGCATCAGAGGCCAGTATACAAGGTCAGACATCAGAGGCCAGTATACAAGTTAAAACATCAGAGGCCAGTATACAAGTTCAAGCATCAGAGGCCAGTATACAAATTCAAGCATCAGAGGCCAGTATATATATTCAAGCATCAGAGGCCAGTATACAAGTTCAAACATCAGAGGCCAGTATATACATTCAAACATCAGAGGCCAGTATACAAGTTCAAGCATCAGAGGCCAGTATACAAATTCAAGCACCAGAGGCCAGTATACACATTCAAGCATCAGTGGCCAGTATATACATTCAAGCATCAGAGGCCAGTATACAAGTTCAAACATCAGAGGCCAGTATATACATTCAAACATCAGAGGCCAGTATACATCTTCAAGCATCAGAGGCCAGTATACACATTCAAACTTCAGAGGCCGATATACACATGCAAGCATCAGAGGCCAGTATACAAATTCAAACAGTAGAGGCCAGTAAACAAGTTCAAGCATCAGAGGCCAGTATACAAATTCAAACATCAGAGGCCAGTATACAAATTCAAACATCAGAAGCCAGTATAAAAATTCAAAAATCAGAGGCCAGTATACAAATTCAAACATAAGAGGCCAGTATACAATTTCAAACATCAGAGGCCAGTACACAAATTCAAACATCAGTGGCCAGTATACAAATTCAAACATCTGTGGCCAGTATACAAGTTCAAGCATCAAAGGCCAGTATACAAATTCAAAAATCAGAGGCCAGTATACAAATTCAAACATCAGAAGCCAGTATAAAAATTCAAAAATCAGAGGCCAGTATACAAATTCAAACACCAGAGGCCAGTATACACATTCAAACATCAGAAGCAAGTATACAAGTTCAAACATCAGAGGCCAGTATACAAGTTGAAACATCAGAGGGCAGTATACAAATTCAAACATCAGAGGCCAGTATACAAGTTCAAGCATCAGAGGCCAGTATACACATTCAAAAATCAGAGGCCAGTATACACATTCAAACATCAGAGGCAAGTATATAAGTTCAAGCATCAGATGCCAGTATACAAGTTCAAACATCAGAAGCCAGTATAAAAGTTGAAGCAGCAGAGGCCAATACACACATTGAAGCATCAGAGGCCAGTATACAAGTTCAAACATCAGAGGCCAGTATACAAATTCAAACATCAGAGTCCAGTATACATATTGAAAAATCAGAGGCCAGTATACATGTTCAAACATCAGAGGCCAGTATACAAGTTCAAGCATCAGAGGCTAGTATACACATTCAAGCATCGGTGGCCAGTATACAAGTTAAAACATCAGAGGCCAGTATACAAGTTAAAACATCAGAGGCCAGTATACAATTTCAAGCATCAGAGGCCAGTATACAAATTCAAGCACCAGAGGCCAGTATACACATTCAAGCATCAGTGGCCAGTATATACATTCAAGCATCAGAGGCCAGTATACAAGTTCAAACATCAGAGGCCAGTATATACATTCAAACATCAGAGGCCAGTATACAAGTTCAAGCTTCAGAGGCCAGTATACAACTTCAAGCATCAGAGGCCAGTATACACATTCAAACTTCAGAGGCCGGAATACACATTCAAGCATCAGAGGCCAGTATACAAGTTCAAACAGTAGAGGCCAGTAAACAAGTTCAAGCATCAGAGGCCAGTATACAAATTCAAACATCAGTGGCCAGTATACAAATTCAAAAATCAGAGGCCAGTATACAAATTCAAACATCAGAAGGCAGTATAAAAATTCAAAAATCAGAGGCCAGTATACAAATTCAAACCCCAGAGGCCAGTATACACATTCAAACATCACAGACAAGTATACAAGTTCAAACATCAGAGGCCAGTGTACAAGTTCAAACATCAGAGGCCAGTATACAAATTCAAACATCAGAGGCCATTATACAGGTTCAAGCATCAGAGGCCAGTATACACATTCAACAATCAGAGGCCAGTATACACATTCAAACATCAGAGGCAAGTATACAAGTTCAAGCATCAGATGCCAGTATACAAGTTCAAACATCAGAAGCCAGTATAAAAGTTGAAGCAGCAGAGGACAATACACACATTCAAGCATCAGAGGCCAGTATACAAGTTCAAACATCAGAGTCCAGTATATATATTGAAACATCAGAGGTCAGTATACATGTTCAAACATCAGAGGCCAATATACACATTCAAGCATCAGAGGCCTGTATATACATTCAAGCATCAGAGGCCAGTATACAAGTTCAAACATCAGAGGCCAGTATACAAATTTAAACACCAGAGGCCAGTATACACACTCAAACATCAGAGGCCAGTATACAAATTCAAACATCAGAGGCAAGTGTACAAATTCAAACATCAGAGGCCAGCATACAAGTTCAAAAATCAGAGGGAAGTATACAAATCCAAACATCAGAGGCCAGTATACAAGTTCAAGCATCAGAGGCCAGTATACAAATTCAAACATCAGAGTCCAGTATACAAATTCAAACATCAGAGTCCAGTATACAATTTCAAGCATCAGAGGCCTGTAAAAACATTCAAAAATCAGAGGCCAGTATACACGTTCAAACATCAGGGGCAAGTATACAAGTTCAAGCATCAGAGGCCAGTATACAAGTTCAAAAATCAGAGGCCAGTATACAAGATCAAACATCAGAGGCCAGTATACAAATTCAAACATCAGAGTCCAGTATACACTTTGAAAAATCAGAGGCCAGTATACATGTTCAAACATCAGAGGCCAGTATACAAGTTCAAGCATCAGAGGCTAGTATATACATTCAAGCATCAGAGGCCAGTATACAAGGTCAAACATCAGAGGCCAGTATACAAGTTAAAACATCAGAGGCCAGTATACAAGTTCAAGCATCAGAGGCCAGTATACAAATTCAAGCATCAGAGGCCAGTATATATATTCAAGCATCAGAGGCCAGTATACAAGTTCAAACATCAGAGGCCAGTATATACATTCAAACATCAGAGGCCAGTATACAAGTTCAAGCATCAGAGGCCAGTATACAAATTCAAGCACCAGAGGCCAGTATACACATTCAAGCATCAGTGGCCAGTATATACATTCAAGCATCAGAGGCCAGTATACAAGTTCAAACATCAGAGGCCAGTATATACATTCAAACATCAGAGGCCAGTATACAACTTCAAGCATCAGAGGCCAGTATACACATTCAAACTTCAGAGGCCGGTATACACATTCAAGCATCAGAGGCCAGTATACAAATTCAAACAGTAGAGGCCAGTAAACAAGTTCAAGCATCAGAGGCCAGTATACAAATTCAAACATCAGAGGCCAGTATACAAATTCAAACATCAGAAGCCAGTATAAAAATTCAAAAATCAGAGGCCAGTATACAAATTCAAACATAAGAGGCCAGTATACAATTTCAAACATCAGAGGCCAGTACACAAATTCAAACATCAGTGGCCAGTATACAAATTCAAACATCTGTGGCCAGTATACAAGTTCAAGCATCAAAGGCCAGTATACAAATTCAAAAATCAGAGGCCAGTATACAAATTCAAACATCAGAAGCCAGTATAAAAATTCAAAAATCAGAGGCCAGTATACAAATTCAAACACCAGAGGCCAGTATACACATTCAAACATCAGAAGCAAGTATACAAGTTCAAACATCAGAGGCCAGTATACAAGTTCAAACATCAGAGGGCAGTATACAAATTCAAACATCAGAGGCCAGTATACAAGTTCAAGCATCAGAGGCCAGTATACACATTCAAAAATCAGAGGCCAGTATACACATTCAAACATCAGAGGCAAGTATATAAGTTCAAGCATCAGATGCCAGTATACAAGTTCAAACATCAGAAGCCAGTATAAAAGTTGAAGCAGCAGAGGCCAATACACACATTGAAGCATCAGAGGCCAGTATACAAGTTCAAACATCAGAGGCCAGTATACAAATTCAAACATCAGAGTCCAGTATACATATTGAAAAATCAGAGGCCAGTATACATGTTCAAACATCAGAGGCCAGTATACAAGTTCAAGCATCAGAGGCTAGTATACACATTCAAGCATCGGAGGCCAGTATACAAGTTCAAACATCAGAGGCCAGTATACAAGTTAAAACATCAGAGGCCAGTATACAATTTCAAGCATCAGAGGCCAGTATACAAATTCAAGCACCAGAGGCCAGTATACACATTCAAGCACAGTGGCCAGTATATACATTCAAGCATCAGAGGCCAGTATACAAGTTCAAACATCAGAGGCCAGTATATACATTCAAACATCAGAGGCCAGTATACAAGTTCAAGCTTCAGAGGCCAGTATACAACTTCAAGCATCAGAGGCCAGTATACACATTCAAACTTCAGAGGCCGGAATACACATTCAAGCATCAGAGGCCAGTATACAAGTTCAAACAGTAGAGGCCAGTAAACAAGTTCAAGCATCAGAGGCCAGTATACAAATTCAAACATCAGTGGCCAGTATACAAATTCAAAAATCAGAGGCCAGTATACAAATTCAAACATCAGAAGCCAGTATAAAAATTCAAAAATCAGAGGCCAGTATACAAATTCAAACCCCAGAGGCCAGTATACACATTCAAACATCACAGACAAGTATACAAGTTCAAACATCAGAGGCCAGTGTACAAGTTCAAACATCAGAGGCCAGTATACAAATTCAAACATCAGAGGCCATTATACAGGTTCAAGCATCAGAGGCCAGTATACACATTCAACAATCAGAGGCCAGTATACACATTCAAACATCAGAGGCAAGTATACAAGTTCAAGCATCAGATGCCAGTATACAAGTTCAAACATCAGAAGCCAGTATAAAAGTTGAAGCAGCAGAGGACAATACACACATTCAAGCATCAGAGGCCAGTATACAAGTTCAAACATCAGAGTCCAGTATATATATTGAAACATCAGAGGTCAGTATACATGTTCAAACATCAGAGGCCAATATACACATTCAAGCATCAGAGGCCTGTATATACATTCAAGCATCAGAGGCCAGTATACAAGTTCAAACATCAGAGGCCAGTATACAAATTTAAACACCAGAGGCCAGTATACACATTCAAACATCAGAGGCCAGTATACAAATTCAAACATCAGAGGCCAGTGTACAAATTCAAACATCAGAGGCCAGCATACAAGTTCAAAAATCAGAGGGAAGTATACAAATCCAAACATCAGAGGCCAGTATACAAGTTCAAGCATCAGAGGCCAGTATACAAATTCAAGCATCAGAGGCCAGTATACACATTCAAGCATCAGAGGCCAGTATATACATTCAAGCATCAGAGGCCAGTATACAAGTTCAAACATCAGAGGCCAGTATAAAAATTCAAACATCAGAGGCCAGTATACATATTCAAACATCAGAGGCCAATATACAAATTCAAACATCAGAGGCCAGTATACAAGTTCAAAAATCAGAGGTCAGAATACAAATCCAAACATCAGAGGCCAGTATACAAGTTCAAGCATCAGACGCCTGTATAAACATTCAAAAATCAGAGGCAAGTATACACATTAAAACACCAGAGGCAAGTGTACAAGTTCAAGCATCAGAAGCCAGTATACAAGTTAAAACATCAGAGGCCAGTATACAAATTCAAACATCAGAGTCCAGTATACAATTTCAAGCATCAGAGGCCTGTAAAAACATTCAAAAATTAGAGGCCAGTATACACGTTCAAACTTCAGGGGCAAGTATACAAGTTCAAGCATCAGAGGCCAGTATACAAGTTCAAAAATCAGAGGCCAGTATACAAGTTCAAACATCAGAGGCCAGTATACAAATTCAAACATCAGAGTCCAGTATACACTTTGAAAAATCAGAGGCCAGTATACATGTTCAAACATCAGAGGCCAGTATACAAGTTCAAGCATCAGAGGCTAGTATACACATTCAAGCACCAGAGGCCAGTATACACATTCAAGCATCAGTGGCCAGTATATACATTCAAGCATCAGAGGCCAGTATACAAGTTCAAACATCAGAGGCCAGTATAAAAATTCAAACATCAGAGGCCAGTATACATATTCAAACATCAGAGGCCAATATACAAATTCAAACATTAGAGGCCAGTATACAAGTTCAAAAATCAGAGGTCAGAATACAAATCCAAACATCAGAGGCCAGTATACAAGTTCAAGCATCAGACGCCTGTATACACATTCAAAAATCAGAGGCAAGTATACACATTAAAACACCAGAGGCAAGTATACAAGTTCAAGCATCAGAAGCCAGTATACAAGTTAAAACATCAGAGGCCAGTATACAAATTCAAACATCAGAGTCCAGTATACAATTTCAAGCATCAGAGGCCTGTAAAAACATTCAAAAATCAGAGGCCAGTATACACGTTCAAACATCAGGGGCAAGTATACAAGTTCAAGCATCAGAGGCCAGTATACAAGTTCAAAAATCAGAGGCCAGTATACAAGTTCAAACATCAGAGGCCAGTATACAAATTCAAACATCAGAGTCCAGTATACACTTTGAAAAATCAGAGGCCAGTATACAAGTTCAAACATCAGAGGCCAGTATACAAGTTCAAGCATCAGAGGCTAGTATATACATTCAAGCATCAGAGGCCAGTATACAAGGTCAAACATCAGAGGCCAGTATACAAGTTAAAACATCAGAGGCCAGTATACAAGTTCAAGCATCAGAGGCCAGTATACAAATTCAAGCATCAGAGGCCAGTATATATATTCAAATATCAGAGGCCAGTATACAAGTTCAAACATCAGAGGCCAGTATATACATTCAAACATCAGAGGCCAGTATACAAGATCAAGCATCAGAGGCCAGTATACAATTTGAAGCATCAGAGGCCAGTATACACATTCAAACTTCAGATGCCAGTATACACATTCAAAAATCAGAGGCCAATATCCGCATTCAAACATCAGAGACAAGTATACAAGTTCAAGCATCAGAGGCCAGTATACAAATTCAAACATCAGTGGCAGTATACAAATTCAAAAATCAGAGGCCAGTATACAAATTCAAACATCAGAAGCCAGTATAAAAATTCAAAAATCAGAGGCCAGTATACAAATTCAAACCCCAGAGGCAAGTATACACATTCAAACATCAGAGACAAGTATACAAGTTCAAACATCAGAGGCCAGTATACAAGTTCAAGCATCAGAGGCCAGTATACACATTCAACAATCAGAGGCCAGTATACACATTCAAACATCAGAGGCAAGTATACAAGTTCAAGCATCAGATGCCAGTATACAAGTTCAAACATCAGAAGCCAGTATAAAAGTTGAAGCAGCAGAGGACAATACACACATTCAAGCATCAGAGGCCAGTATACAAGTTCAAACATCAGAGTCCAGTATATATATTGAAACATCAGAGGTCAGTATACATGTTCAAACATCAGAGGCCAGTATACACATTCAAGCATCAGAGGCCTGTATATACATTCAAGCATCAGAGGCCAGTATACAAGTTCAAACATCAGAGGCCAGTATACAAATTTAAACACCAGAGGCCAGTATACACATTCAAACATCAGAGGCCAGTATACAAATTCAAACATCAGAGGCCAGCATACAAGTTCAAAAATCAGAGGCAAGTATACAAATCCAAACATCAGAGGCCAGTATACAAGTTCAAGCATCAGAGGCCAGTATACAAATTCAAGCATCAGAGGCCAGTACACACATTCAAGCATCAGAGGCCAGTATATACATTCAAGCATCAGAGGCCAGTTTACAAGTTCAAACATCAGAGGCCAGTATAAAAATTCAAACATCAGAGGCCTGTATACATATTCAAACATCAGAGGCCAATATACAAATTCAAACATCAGAGGCCAGTATACAAGTTCAAAAATCAGAGGTCAGAATACAAATCCAAACATCAGAGGCCAGTATACAAGTTCAAGAATCAGACGCCTGTATACACATTCAAAAATCAGAGGCAAGTATACACATTAAAACACCAGAGGCAAGTATACAAGTTCAAGCATCAGAAGCCAGTATACAAGTTAAAACATCAGAGGCCAGTATACAAATTCAAACATCAGAGGCCAGTATACAATTTCAAGCATCAGAGGCCTGTAAAAACATTCAAAAATCAGAGGCCAGTATACACGTTCAAACAACAGGGGCAAGTATACAAGTTCAAGCATCAGAGGCCAGTATACAAGTTCAAAAATCAGAGGCCAGTATACAAGTTCAAACATCAGAGGCCAGTATACAAATTCAAACATCAGAGTCCAGTATACACATTGAAAAATCAGAGGCCAGTATACATGTTCAAACATCAGAGGCCAGTATACAAGTTCAAGCATCAGAGGCTAGTATACACATTCAAGCATCAGAGGCCAGTATACAAGTTCAAACATCAGAGGCCAGTATACAAGTTAAAACATCAGAGGCCAGTATACAATTTCAAGCATCAGAGGCCAGTATACAAATTCAAGCACCAGAGGCCAGTATACACATTCAAGCATCAGTGGCCAGTATATAAATTCAAGCATCAGAGGCCAGTATACAAGTTGAAACATCAGAGGCCAGTATATACATTCAAACATCAGAGGCCAGTATACAAGTTCAAGCATCAGAGGCCAGTATACAACTTCAAGCATCAGAGGCCAGTATACACATTCAAACTTCAGAGGCCGGTATACACATTCAAGCATCAGAGGCCAGTATACAAGTTCAAACAGTAGAGGCCAGTAAACAAGTTCAAGCATCAGAGGCCAGTATACAAATTCAAACATCAGTGGCCAGTATACAAATTCAAAAATCAGAGGCCAGTATACAAATTCAAACATCAGAAGCCAGTATAAAAATTCAAAAATGATAGGCCAGTATACAAATTCAAACACCAGAGGCCAGTATACACATTCAAACATCAGAGACAAGTATACAAGTTCAAACATCAGAGGCCAGTATACAAGTTCAAACATCAGAGGCCAGTATACAAATTCAAACATCAGAGGCCAGTATACAAGTTCAAGCATCAGAGGCCAGTATACACATTCAACAATCAGAGGCCAGTATACACATTCAAACATCAGAGGCAAGTATACAAGTTCAAGCATCAGATGCCAGTATACAATTTCAAACATCAGAAGCCAGTATAAAAGTTGAAGCAGCAGAGGCCAATACACACATTCAAGCATCAGAGGCCAGTATATAAGTTCAAACATCAGAGTCCAGTATATATATTGAAACATCAGAGGTCAGTATACATGTTCAAACATCATAGGCCAGTATACAAGTTCAAGCATCAGAGGCCAGTATACAAATTCAAGCATCAGAGGCCAGTATACACATTCAAGCATCAGAGGCCAGTATATACATTCAAGCATGAGAGGCCAGTATACATGTTCAAACATCAGAGGCCAGTATACAAATTTAAACACCAGAGGCCAGTATACACATTCAAACATCAGAGGCCAGTATACAAATTCAAACATCAGAGGCCAGTGTACAAATTCAAACATCAGAGGCCAGCATACAAATTCAAAAATCAGAGGCAAGTATACAAATCCAAACATCAGAGGCCAGGATAGAAGTTCAAGCATCAGAGGCCAGTATACAAGTTCAAGCATCAGAGACCAGTATACACATTCAAGCATCAGAGGCCAGTATATACATTCAAGCATCAGAGGCCAGTATACAAGTTCAAACATCAGAGGCCAGTATAAAAATTCAAACATCAGAGGCCAGTATACATATTCAAACATCAGAGGCCAATATACAAATTCAAACATCAGAGGCCAGTAAACAAGTTCAAAAATCAGAGGTCAGAATACAAATCCAAACATCAGAGGCCAGTATACAAGTTCAAGCATCAGACGCCTGTATACACATTCAAAAATCAGAGGCAAGTATACACATTAAAACACCAGAGGCAAGTATACAAGTTCAAGCATCAGAGGCCAGTATACAAGTTCAAACATCAGAGGCCAGTATACAAATTCAAACATCAGAGGCCAGTATACAATTTCAAGCATCAGAGGCCTGTAAAAACATTCAAAAATCAGAGGCCAGTATACACGTTCAAACATCAGGGGCAAGTATACAAGTTCAAGCATCAGAGGCCAGTATACAAGGTCAAAAATCAGAGGCCAGTATACAAGTTCAAACATCAGAGGCCAGTATACAAATTCAAACATCAGAGTCCAGTATACACTTTGAAAAATCAGAGGCCAGTATACAAGTTCAAACATCAGAGGCCAGTATACAAGTTCAAGCATCAGAGGCCAGTATATACATTCAAGCATCAGAGGCCAGTATACAAGGTCAAACATCAGAGGCCAGTATACAAGTTAAAACATCAGAGGCCAGTATACAAGTTCAAGCATCAGAGGCCAGTATACAAATTCAAGCATCAGAGGCCAGTATATATATTCAAGCATCAGAGGCCAGTATACAAGTTCAAATATCAGAGGCCAGTATATACATTCATACATCAGAGGCCAGTATACAAGTTCAAGCATCAGAGGCCAGTATACAACTTGAAGCATCAGAGGCCAGTATACACATTCAAACTTCAGAGGCCAGTATACACATTCAAAAATCAGAGGCCAATATACACATTCAAACATCAGAGACAAGTATACAAGTTCAAGCATCAGAGTTCAGTATACAAATTAAAACATCAGAGGCCAGTATACACATTCAAGCATCAGAGGCCAGTATACAAGTTCAAACATCTGAGGTCAGTATACAAATTCAAACATCACAGGCCAGTGTACACATTCAAGCATCAGAGGCCAGTATACAAGTTCAAACATCAAAGGCCAGTATACATGTTCAAGCTCCAGAGGCCAGTATACACATTCAAACATCAGAGGCCAGTATACAAGTTCAAGCATCAGAGGCCAGTATACAAGTTCAAAAATCAGAGGCCAGTATACAAGTTCAAACATCAGAGGCCAGTATACAAGTTCAAACATCAGAGGCCAGTATACAAATTTAAACACCAGAGGCCAGTATACACATTCAAACATCAGAGGCCAGTATACAAATTCAAACATCAGAGGCCAGTGTACAAATTCAAACATCAGAGTCCAGCATACAAGTTCAAAAATCAGAGGCAAGTATACAAATCCAAACATCAGAGGCCAGTATACAAGTTCAAGCATCAGAGGCCAGTATACAAATTCAAGCATCAGAGGCCAGTATACACATTCAAGCATCAGAGGCCAGTATATACATTCAAGCATCAGAGGCCAGTATACAAGTTCAAACATCAGAGGCCAGTATAAAAATTCAAACATCAGAGGCCAGTATACATATTCAAACATCAGAGGCCAATATACAAATTCAAACATCAGAGGCCAGTATACAAGTTCAAACATCAGAGGTCAGAATACAAATCCAAACATCAGAGGCCAGTATACAAGTTCAAGCATCAGACGCCTGTATACACATTCAAAAATCAGAGGCAAGTATACACATTAAAACACCACAGGCAAGTATACAAGTTCAAGCATCAGAAGCCAGTATACAAGTTAAAACATCAGAGGCCAGTATACAAATTCAAACATCAGAGTCCAGTATACAATTTCAAGCATCAGAGGCCTGTAAAAACATTCAAAAATCAGAGGCCAGTATACACGTTCAAACATCAGAGGCAAGTATACAAGTTCAAGCATCAGAGGCCAGTATATAAGTTCAAAAATCAGAGGCCAGTATACAAGTTCAAACATCAGAGGCCAGTATACAAATTCAAACATCAGAGTCCAGTATACACTTTGAAAAATCAGAGGCCAGTATACATGTTCAAACATCAGAGGCCAGTATACAAGTTCAAGCATCAGAGGCTAGTATATACATTCAAGCATCAGAGGCCAGTATACAAGGTCAAACATCAGAGGCCAGTATACAAGTTCAAACATCAGAGGCCAGTATACAAGTTCAAGCATCAGAGGCTAGTATATACATTCAAGCATCAGAGGCCAGTATACAAGGTCAAACATCAGAGGCCAGTATACAAGTTAAAACATCAGAGGCCAGTATACAAGTTCAAGCATCAGAGGCCAGTATATAAATTCAAGCATCAGAGGCCAGTATATATATTCAAGCATCAGAGGCCAGTATACAAGTTCAAACATCAGAGGCCAGTATATACATTCAAACATCAGAGGCCAGTATACAAGTTCAAGCATCAGAGGCCAGTATACAACTTGAAGCATCAGAGGCCAGTATACACATTCAAACTTCAGAGGCCAGTATACACATTCAAAAATCAGAGGCCAATATACA
>JAHLWY010000439.1:0-33775 GCA_020002185.1 Paraescarpia echinospica
TTTGAACGAAACAAATTGATCGACGATGCACTCAATTTCACTCTAAGATATTCCAGCATTCTAGCTGTTACTGTCTTATTTTTCAGTATGTTATTCCAGTCTATCTTTGCTAAATATTTCCTCATGTCCTTCTATGTTCCTTTGTGAAAACTTCTCCTGTACTGCTTTTTATTAGCTCACATATCTTGACATTGTCAACTAATTCTTTCTGTGAGAGGATAAAACTAAGTCTAACGTACGTGAGTATTTGTGTTTGTTTGTGTGTGGTGTGTGTGGTGTGTGCGGCGTGTGCGGCGTGTTCGGCGTGTGCGGCGTGTGCGGCGTGTGCGGTGTGCGTGCGTGCGTGCGTGCGTGCGTGCGTGCGTGCGTGTGTGGTGTGTGGTGTGTCGTGTACGTGTGAGTTGTGTGTGGTGTACGTGTGTGGTGTGTGTGTGCGTGTGCGTGTGCGTGTGTGATAAAACAGATAACTTTTTCGAGTTGTAAGACTAAACACGAGATGGCACCACCATTGCCGAAGTTCGGAGACAGGCGTTTCTGAGCCCGAGACGTGTATATATATACTTAGTTATTAAGCGTTTAAGAAATCAACTGTGAGTTTGTCCTATATTGTTATTTATTAGTATTTGTGCTGGGTTGGTATGATTAACAGCAGCACAGTTGTTAGTGTCATCAAATAGCCAAATTAAACTGTTTCCATAAATATGTGTATATAAACGCCCTATTATCGCCCAATGGCAACGTGATAGTGTCAAGTCTGTGAGTGAGTCACATATATACATGTTTCTGGCTCAACCCACACTCAGAGAAGCACCTACAAGGTGGATGCTGCTAGTAATAATTTAGCCATTTTATGCTAGTTAATTTGCAGTTTTTTCATATAATCAGCCAGCTACTGTCACATTGATCATCCCTGCCATTGATCATATGCAGTTACAAAATACGGATCTATTTAGTAAAACTTTAGGTTTGTATAAAACGGAATATTTATATTGACGGAGAGATCATAGGACGGCCCAGTGTATCAGTCAACCAGAAGATGAAAACCAACACAATACTTATGGCACAATGAATTGGATATTGCTCAGGCTTTTACACTGTTTGCTGTAGTTTAATACAATTGCCAGCAAACAAAATTGATACATGACACAAAACATCAAATTAAACCCATTTTAGTAACACTTATATCATTTATGTAACTAACACACAAAATATTAGTCTATTCTGGATCATTTAATGATGGACAGTCATTTTCTTTAAAAAAAACTGTTAACCTGTTGGGCTCATAGTTCACAATGAGCATCAGCAAGAAGCATCTCATGTTGGAATGGCAGTTCACATACGATGGAATGAATACTTTGAGCCTGACATTATTATATATATATAGGCCCTTGCCTTATTGACTGACTGACTTGATCCCGTATATTTTATAGTTACTAAAATCTGATGATCGTAATTCATGATAGCTCATTAAAATGGTAAACCTTTTATGGTATATTATGAGGCAATAAGAATGTCATCATCATCTTTGGTTGACTGGGGCCGGAGCATGGATGAGCTGTTTACAAATGGATCCATTGTACATTAGGGATGGGAGCTCTGTCTCTTTAACATCAAGGTATTCACAGATCAGTTTAGTGTATGTTTTTATTTGTTTCCTCTTTTTTTCTAGCTATGAGTGGGTATCCATCAGATGAATCTAAACACTGGTTCTTCTTTGTGGTGATAGGAATGTCCAGCCAGTTGGATGCTTCTCAGGTGAATTGTGTTGATCAGTTTGTTTACATGTGACAACATTCCAATAAAGTTCTTTGTCAGCCTTTCTCCATTACTTGTTGATGTAGTATTCACTAGGTGTCAGCACTGTTGCAGATTGTTTTATCATTCTGTGAAATGATAAAACCAGAATACAGTACAGTACTTATACATGTACATGTCGATTAATTCATATTGGGGAAAAATATTTAATTGTGTGAGCAATCTGTTGATTATTTAAATGACAAATACTGTCAAATTTACCATTATTTGATTCCCTAAAATGTGATATTGCTGGGATGTAATGATTATGTCTTCTTTGTTTCAGGTGAAATACTTAAGGGAAAACATGATTTATACAATACGTAGAAGTGTTCTTTCCCGTTTAATCACACGTAATGATCAAAATGAACTTGGCTGTCGGATTGTATTATTTGTTCAAAGGATTCTTATATCCTCTTCAAGTGAAAGTCAGTGTGACAGTGATCATGACATCGATGATGGCCAGTTTGATTTAAATCCATCACGACACGCCACAAACAGGATTACAAAACACACCATGCCAAAGAAAATGCTAACAGATTTCAATAACGCATCTCGAAGCAAAGTATACAGACACAATGAAAACACACAAAGCGATAATCTTTACATGAGCAGTCAGCGTGACTTTGAGAGTTATCCTGATGGCAGTGGATATGATGTTCTGGAGCTGGAACGGAAAGATCCGTGGAGACAGAAAAGGAGGATCCGCTCAGATGACAAGACCTTCAGACAACGTGGAGAAAATGTGGAATTATATCGGGGTTATGGAGGTTCTCAGAGGTATAAACCACGTAGACATGATAGAGAGGATACATGGAGATCTGACAGGATAGAGCGACATGGTGTGACGGGAAAAAGACGAGAATCCAAGTGTCATCAGATAATTGTTAGAATCTACCGGTCAGTTGGAGCCACGAAGTCAACCTCAGGAAAACCTATGACACGAAGACGGGAATTGGTACAATTATGGGCTGGCTGGTCCGGGAACGAAACGGCGTGCAATGTGAGTAGACATACTTTTTTGAGTGTCCATGAAATTTTTTTTTTTTCTTAGAAAATGTTATGTTATAAGTTTAACAGATTTAACAAGATTGCCATCCAGAGAATTAACTCTAGATTTCAGGTGGACAAGGAAGCCCTTTGGCTTATCGAGAGACAACCCTTTTATTTACATATATCCAGCCCTTCTGAGGTATGTGTCGATTTTATTTTTAAACATATTCACACTACTAGCACCCACACAATCATCAGATAATCTGTTCCATTCATTCACAGTCCTTTGTGAAAATGAGAACTTTCTTACGTCTAATCTACACTGCTCCTTTACTAATGTAACTTCATGTCCTCTAGTCTTTCTATCTTTCTTAAGTGAAAAAAACATTTCTATTAATATTTTCATAAGCATTCAATATTTTAAACACTTCTATCTGATCTCCTCTCAATCTCCTGGTCTCTAGTGTTGTTAAACCACATTTTTTTAAGCGTTTTTCATAACTAAGATCCCTCAGTTTTTGTATCATTTTAGTCGCTCTCCTCTGTACTCTTTCTAGCATATCTATATCCTTCTTGCGGTATGGCCTCCACGCTTGTATACAATATTCTAAATAAGGCCTAACTATTGTTTTGTACAGCGGTATTATTAGTTCTTTTTCTTTTATATGCTATATTTCGCCTGATCAATCCAAGGATTTGATTTCCTTTTGAAACTGCAATTCCACACTTCTCTGAAACCTTCATGTCAGCACTAATTGTCAGCCCTAAGTCTTTTTCTTTTACAGTAGTACTTAGTACAGTTTCCCCCATTGTATATTCTACATATTCGTTCCCATGTCCTGTGTGAAGGCATTTACATTTCCCAAAATTGAACAACATTTGCCACTTTTCAGACCATTTGATCAACCTGTCAAGATCATCTTGTCAATCTCCATCACTTTTAATCCTTCTAAACACTTTTGTATCATCTGCAAATTTCAACACCTTGATAGCTATATCATCGTCCAAATCGTTTATATATATTAAGAATAATATAGGTCCCAGTACTGATCCCTGTGGAACCCCACTAAAAACTGATTTCCAGTTTGAAGCCTCCCCATCAACAATTACCCGTTGTCTTCTGTCAATCAGCCATTTTTCTATCCAGTTAATTATACCATTTCCTATGCCATGGGCCTTTAGTTTAAGCAGTAATCTTTGATGTGGCACTTTGTCGAAAGCTTTTTGAAAATCTAAGTAGATGATATCTACTGGTGATCCATCATCTACCCACTTAGTGATATCTTCCAAAAAACATAACATATTTGTTAAGCATGACCTCGCTTTTAGAAACCCATGTTGAGATGGGTTTATCAAGTTATGTTTAACAAGAAAATCCACCATGTGATCTTTAATTAGTCTTTCTAATAATTTACAAATCACCGATGTTAAACTAACTGGTCTATAATTATTTGACTTGTTTCTCGAACCTTTTTTAAATAACGGTATAATGTTTGCTTCTTTCCATTCTAAAGGAACCACTCCCTCTTCTAATGACAAGTTGAAAACTGTTGCAAGCGGTATGCTAATTTGTTCTACAATTTCCAATAGTTTGGGTGGAATACCATCCACTCCAGGTGATTTATTATCCTTCATAGCCCTAATTTTCTTAGCTACCATTTCTGGGGTTACAATTAACTGTCTTAAATAGTCTGATTCTGCCCCCTTGAACTTTGCCTCTGGTACTGGCAGTGAACTAGTGTCTTCTCTGGTAAACACTGAACTAAAATACTCATTTAGGTCTTCTGCCATTAAGAATCCTTCTGATATTATATTTCCAGCACTATCTTATAGAGGACCGACCTTATCCTGAACTTTCTGTTTGCTTCGAACATACGCATAAAAACTGTTGCTGTCATGTTTTATATTACAAGCTAATTTATGTTCATAGCTTCTCTTTGAATTTCTAATTTCAGCTGTAGCTTGGTTTAGTGCTTCTTTATAAATGTTGTAGTCTTAGTAATTTCCAGTAAGTCTATATGACTTCCGCATAATTTGTTTATACTTAATTTTTCTAATGGCTTCTTTCGATAAGTATTTCTTTCAGGTCCGTTTCCCTTGTTTTTTTAAGGAAAAAATTTATCTACGATGCACTGTATTTCATTCTTTAAGATATTCCAGCATTCTGTTGCTGTCTTATTCTTCAGTGTGTTATTCCAGTCTATCTTTGCTAAATATTTCCTCATTTCCTTATATCTTCCTTTGTGGAAATTTCTCCTGAACTGCTTTTTATTATTTCTTTCTGATTTTACTTTGATGGTAAAATGTATCTGGTTGTGATCACTACTTCCCAGAGGCTCACATAATTTAACATTGTCAACTAATTCATTCTGTGAGGACAAAACTAAGTCTAACACATTCTCTCCCCTGGTTGGTTCTAGCACATGTTGAGAAAGGAAACTATCTTGTACTAAAACTAAAAACTTGTTGTCCTCACTACCCATACTCTGTAGATATTTCCATTTTATATGCCCATGGTTAAAATCCCCCATAATAACACAGTCCCGTTTGCTCACTTCCCTTATAGCGTTTTGTATTTTTCATTCTCTTCTATGCTTATGTTTGGACTTCTATAAACTAATCCAACCGTTAACATTGAGTATCCTGTAACTATGTTACACCAAACAGCTTCTTCGCAATCTGCTTCTCTGTCTAATTTTATTTCATGAGCCTGGATAGATTCTTTAATATATAAAATAACTCCACCCCCCCTTCTTCCTATTCAATCTTTCCTAAACATTACATATCCTGTCAGTCCCAATTCGGCATCTGATATATCGGTGGTTGCCCATGATTCGGTTATACCTATTATGTGAGGGTCAATATCTTCTACCATAATGTTTAGTTCATTTCTTTTGTTTACTATACTCCTTGCATTTAAACAAACACATTTATACCCAGCTTCAGAACAGTTTTCCAGACTGTTCTTTGCTGAATTATTTTTGCTGTCTTTATTTAGTACCCCCATAAATCTATGAATCCCACGCCCTCTTCCTCACACATATGCTCAACTAGTGCGATGATTGCCATCCTCTTACAGTTTCTGTATCTTGCCCCCCTTCCTCCCATTACTGGCAAAATTCCTGATAGAATAACCTGTTCCATTCTTGTCTTCTTTAGCTAGATGTCTGTACTTCTGAACTATCCCAGTTGTTCCCTCCTTGTCTGCATTGTTTGTCCCTACATGTACTAGTATAGACCCTCCCTTGCCATGTCCCAATACCTTCTCTACCCTTTCGGTCACATGCTCTATCCTAGCCCCCGGTAGACATACAACAACGTCCTTCCCCTCGCATATTGTCTTATCTGTTTTTCTCAGAATTGAATCGCCCATAAACACTCTCTTTTCTCCTTGCCCCCTCAATCACTGCCTCGGAGTAGCTCCTCCGGTTTGCATATGTTTGGTTGTTGTCTTTTCCTCTTGCCGTCTTCTCTCCTGTCACATTCTCTTCCATTCCCTTCTTTCCTGTCGCGTTTTCTCTTGTCCCCTTTCCTCCTGTCATCTTCTCTTCTAGCACATTTACTCTCACTTCCTTTTGTCCCTTCATCTTTTCTCCCATCACATTTTCTTCTTTCCTCTCCCGTCCCTTTTCCCCGGCTACCTCCTTCACTACGGTTACTTTCTCTCCTGTCACCTTCACGCCTGTCATGTTTCCTGTTTTTTGCTGAACACTGTCTTCTTCCATCAGTCTTCTCTCTCACAGTCTTGCCAACTGCCTCTGTGGTATCTATCTACCTCTTCACCACCTGTATCGCTGTCGCGTCTCTCCTCGTTCTCTACAGTCTGACTACCTGTTGATCTATCCCCACTGACCCGTTTTCTTTTCTTCTGCCGAACACTTTTCCTCCTCTCAGTCGCCTTTCTTCAGTCTCCGTGTCACAACTCTGCTCCTTCTGTGTTGTAGAATTCTCAAGTCTCTCCGTGTCATCCCTCTCTGCTCCATCTATTTCTAAGTTGAGTCTCACCTCCATCTCCTTCACTATATCCGTCAACTTACACACCTCCTTCATCAGACGTTCCACCCTCAACCACCCCATACACTGAAAGGTGAATCCGTCATCTTTGGTCTGTGCCCATGATTTTGGACAGCCAGACAACGCAAAATCCACCCAGCTCTGGCAGTCGTTGCAAACTAAGTGTCATTTTGCCCTGAGTTGCCGCTTGCAAGGTGCCATATAAGAATTTATTTATGTTCAAAATAGTTTTTTACATAGTCTTTGAACAGACTTTTCTGTGTACAATTTACACCAGATTGTTTAGGTTATAATTAGTTATATTTGTTAACACACAGTGACACACTGTGCCTTACCTAGTTACGATGTCGATGACAATGTATTCAAGTTACGCTTAGATAATTGCTTCGTATTGTCTAAATGTCATTTTGTGACGTTCTTGTCACGGTTATGTATACACCTGTATAATTATATATATATATATATATATATATAAGTGAAGTGCCACATTGGTTCAGACCTTAGCGTACTTTTTTATTAGTGAATTATTTCTTGTTTCTAAAAATGCAAAAAACAAACAAAATTCAATGCTTTCACACCTCCTTTTCCTTAGTTTGGTGAAATGTATTATACGGTCCAAACCATTGTGATCTATCACATATGATTAGTTACAGAATACCAGTTAATATTCAGCCCACTCAACTATATATAAAAGAGTACCTGGTTATACACACTTATGGAAATCATAATAAAGGAATGAAAATAAATGTAACAGCATTTCTATTAACAAAAAACATCTGCCCAGAGACTACCACTAATGCTGGGCATACACTGCTAAACTTTTGTTGCCATTCATCTATTTGATCAACTAAACGCTGATCAATCGTGCAATGTATGATGGTCACCAACTCAACAAAACTCGAGTTGCATGTTGATTTGACTGGTACAACAGTTGTTGAACCGATTCATCATTCGAAAATTGAATCGCACCAACAAAAATTGCGTAATGTACAACTGTGTAAGATGAGACTGTCAAGAACCGCCAGGTGAAACAGCCTTGCTAATAAATATCCGGGTTCTGAGATATATTGGAAGGGAAGTAGTTATACACAATTAAAGAATTTTCCAAATTTATTGGCCCATCTTCCAAACAACAAAACAAAATACAGTGATTCTTCAAGGAAGACTCGTCAGCCTCCCTAACCTCTTATCATACAAAGTCTTACGTACATACATCTCTATCATAACATTTCATAGGTACACAAGGATTGACCAGTTCTTCAATCCTATACTATTTCATCAAAAGATTCTATAACATATTTGCCATATAGGCTTAAAAGTTCAACACGCTACGGCGGTCTGCATGGCACTCGCAATGTAGAGATGTGAGAACATAATGTTTATAATGAACGATACCACATTCCATCAACACCGTCAACTTCATAATAATTTGTGCCTCAGTAGTCGAGCAAAGTATTTCTCACTCGGTTCATTGGGAATTCCCTCTTCGGGTGTGAATTCACCATTGTCGCGTAACCCGTCTACTCTCGCACTGTTGTTACACGAGGTGTTACTCGGCGTCTACCGCCCTCGAGTGCACTTTGTCAGACTTCACCCCGTCCCGACACTACAATAAATGATAACTATAATAATACAATATTCTTATTCCTTGGTGTGTAAACTACACCCTTCATATCATATGTTTTTCCACCTACACCATATACAATCATAGTACTTACACATTAACATATGTAACCTAATGTTTGCCATAGATATATACATATCCGGACCCAATATCCCATTAGTAATAACAACCCCACCACCTTACATATTCTAAGTCCTAACAAACTATACATCAATAACCCTTATCTGTGACACCATAATACAACCTATGTTCGCTTCTTCTTACTATCTAACGTTCTCGAGATACCAGTATCATTGCGCTGACCATATTCCTTTATTATTGACCACACCCTTTGACACAATTATAACAATGTAAAAACCACATGTTTAAGCCAATACCTCTAATCTAACATTCACACTGATTCACTCATAATATATTCCACATACCTTCTTCTACTCTATATATGCATGGAGAAATTCAACGTCAAAGCCACCACTGGGCATAGACTTCATGTTTGCCAACCGCACCGTAATGGTTTCTCTCCTCAGAAGAGACCAGATTACATTTCTTTGCTCTATCGGGTTCTGGATTCGTCTGTTCTATTCTACCTTCAAATCTCAGTACCTCCACCCTATACCTATCATCAGTCATGTGACCCCTGCTGATGCTGACGCCATTCTAACAATTTCAACACCATCAACAGGTATAAAATCTTCAATATAACGACATCCCTAAACACCTTAATATTATCCCGTTTAAACTTACATCTGTATCATCATATCTATTCGTATGGAACGGCCAATCATGTTATAAATATTACACGTTGTATTCGACAATCCTCCCTGTCTACCCTAACTATAACTATATTTGTCCGGTTCTTTAAAATCTGACCGTAGGTCACCACTCTAGTTCCTTCACAGTATTGCATAACCACTGGATAGCCATCAATGGCCTACAGGGCAACACCAGTCAGCCAACCATAGCTTTACATTGTAACCCTAAATGCAGTCTTTCACAGATGCTACCAACCTATGTTAAGTTCTTAAAATCACAATCTTGACAGACACGTCATGGTTTCTTATTGATCAAATAGATGACACCCAACAAAAGTTTAGCAGTGTATGCCCAGCATTAGGTTGACAAATGTTACTCTTTTTTTTATAAATATGCCACTAACGTGAGAACCACCCACTCAATAATTTAATATGAAGCATTTGGATGTGGAATGTTGTTAATTACAATTGAAATGTAATAAAACCAAACCTTTTAAATATATCTTAATTATAAATTCAGACCATCACCATTTGCTATTCTTTATTTTTAACTTTAAAGCCCACTTGCATATTACTAATTAGTATTCTGACCGAATGATTTCAGGGATTGATCAAGAAGACCACAAGTCGAAGGTGAAGTTCTTTTTGGACTCTACCCGATTTTGCTGGCTCTTCAACAAGGGAGGTGCGAATGTCATCAGCTGTTTACGAAGGACAGTCTAAGGGAGTTGGATAAGTCCTTAGTGGTTGAACTGTTGTCCCTGGCAACAGAACGGGGTATTCCCGTGCGGAGTTATGATGTCAGAATGTTGAATTACCTCTCACAGTCACGTCCGCATCAGGTAAGAAATGATTGATTCTAAGTACTGTGCTTGCACACAGTATGTCTGTATATGTGCATGATAACGTGTGTGTGAATTTTTTGTGTAAGTTGTGGTTAGCTGGTTGCATGGGGAACCCCCTTATTCTCTGTCAAAATCCCCATCACCCAAAATCCCATAATAAGGAAAAGTGCATCCAAAAAAGTCTTATCACTCAAAACACCATCAGTCAAAACCCACGGCAGTTAAAACCCCATGAATCCAAAGTTCAAAACCATTTTGATCAGTCAAAATCCCATCACTCATTATCGCGTTAGTCAAAATCTTATCAATCAAAATCCGTGAAAACCCTCATCACTGTAAAACACAATTCAAAACGCTGTCAGTCAAAACTCCACCAGTTTAATAAGATTTAACAAGATTGCCACCCAGAGAATTAACTCTAGATGGCAGGTGGACAAGGAAGCCACTTCAATAGTATTAGTAGCATCACTAGTATGACACAATATAACATGGCAAACAGTGTCAACACATTCAACATGAATTACATTTAATGAAATAAAATAATATTTACCTTCAAATGTGTTGTGAAGTTTGATGATGTCTTTGAAGATCCTGATATCACTGTGGCACAATGCTTTCGTTTTCCCAGTCCAGTCAGTTATGCTGTGTAAACTGTACATGGATTCATTGGTAGACTGGTAGTCTTCATTGTCTTTGTTAGGCTGTAGGAGCAGGTCTAACACAAAAGAAGCCAGTATTACTCCAAAGTTTAGATTCCTTTGAAGTCCAATTATGGATAAATGGGGTAATCTGGAAATTCATTTGAAATGTTCATTTGTAATATAAAAGTAATATGTCAATTGCTATTACATTGCTTCCTATTATTATTATTACTATTACATTGATTTTTTGCTCAACCTATTTCTATTACTATTACTTCACTATTTGTAATCGTTACTATTACTATTACATATTACCATTACCCCTGGCCTGCTCTGAAACCTTCATAGCAGCACTACTGGTTAACCCTAAGTCCTTTTTTTTACTGTAGTACTTACTACAGAACCCCCCGATTGTATATTGTACATCTTCGTTCCCATGTCCTGTGTGGAGGCACTTATATTTCTCAAACTTGAACATTTGCCACTTTTCAGACCATTTGATCAACCTGTCAAGATCATCTTGTAAATGCTGTCTATCTCCATCACGTTTAATCCTTCTAAACACTTTTGTATCATCCGCAAATTTCAAAACCTTACTTGTTATATGATCGTCCAAATCGTTGATATATATTTTAAGAATAATATAGGTCCCAATACTGATCCCTGTTGTACACTACTCAAAACTGATTTCCAGTTTGAAGCCTCCCCTTCAACCTATCTGTACCCATTGCCTTCTGTCAATCAGCCATTTTTCTATCCAGTTAATTATACCAATTCCTATGCCATGGGCCTTTAGTTTAAGCAGTGATCTTTGATTTGTCGAAAGCTTTCTGAAAATTTAAGTAGATGATATCTACCAGAGATTTCTCGTCCACCCACTTAGTGATATCTTTAAAAAACATAACATATTTGTTAAGCATGACCTCACTTTTAGAAACCCATGTTGAAATGGGTTTATGAAGTTATGTTTAACAAGAAAATCCATCATGTGATCTTTAATTAGTCTTTCTAATATTTTGCAAATCACCTATGTTAAACTCACTGGTCCGTAGTTCTCTGACTTGTTTCTCGAACCTTTTTTAAATAATGGTATAATGTTTGCTTCTTTCCACTGGGTCATTCCATGTCAAATCAATCACTCAAAACATTGCCCGACTCCAATTTTTATGAAATTTAGGACAGTTGTTGGCTCACACGAGAAAATCAAAGTAAAACAAAATATAAAATGTAGGTCAAGTTATATTGAAGATCTTGGTCACTGAACTTTGACCCGATTCACATACCTACCATTACATTGATGCCAAGAACTCTGCTGTTAATAAATGTAGAAAGCAAGTAATACATAATTGGAAAGACAATAAACAGGCACACATAGGTATAAAATAAACTAAAAACTGTCATGTAAATAAAAATAAAAGTTTTCATAATTTGACCTCAGATACCCGAAAAATGTATCCTCCGATTTTTGTGATTTTTGTACAGTATCCTATACTATTGCAGAAGAGTTCTTGAAAATATTAGAGTGGGCAAATAATAATGTTCAGAGATACATTAAATTGAGTACACCTGGGTGACTTACCTTTGGTCTATACAACAGTGGATGCAACATTGAATTTAATTAGTTCACCATTTTCAGATCGCTTAAGGTGGCTACATCGGCTATTATATGCTTCTTTTGAATTAATCATTTCTAATATAAGTTTTGAAGATAAGCTAACCATTTTTTCTCAGAGTTTGCCTCAGATATTAAACAATACTCCAGACCAAAAATAATTGATTTTGTTGTTTATATATATATTTAAATGTGTTTAAAGACAATTAAAAAATATGTAAAAAATCACCTTAAAATGTCATTTTATTTCATTTTGAGAAACTCCCCAAAAGAAAAATGTGTATGGTTGTAAGTACAAACATGTTATTGACATTCAAACGGGTTTTTATTGTAAACAAATGCATATTAAGTTTGATACAGCTTCATAAACATTTTGCTACAATATTGAAAGACAACAAAAATCCATACTGCATTTTTGGCACGACCCCTTCACCAAACATAAAACCATCCCGTGCAATTTTGGATAAACACAAGTTGAGTTCTTATGCCAAGTTATGGCTTTGTAAGTATTGTACTTTTTATAAAAAAAAGTTACATTAAGTAATACTTCCTGGTTGTTACCAATAATACAACTGTCACCAGATGCTTGTTTTTTGCTTAGAAATGTGACTTGACAAGTGACCTGCTGGGATCAGTCACGTGTCACTGCAAATGGCAGCTGAGATTATCAGAGAATAAACAAAACTAAGGCCAGTTTTTGGTGATTTGACAGCATGATGTATTTAGGTAATTATAATACAACAGCATAGTGGCATGAGAATAACCAGACTATTATAATCTGCATTCATAGCGAATGGATTTATGTTTGAACTGGGATGATGCACACATGATTGTCACTATGGAAACATCGTAATTTTCCAAGAATCTGAAGGGACTTTCCACAGACACACTAAAATACTAGTTTTTAAAGGACTGATTGGTGACATATGGTGATGGTGCCTTGGTTTGATTAATAGTACACATGTTCATACTGACACCTACTAATGTTCTATGAAGAAAAAAATAAAGAAATCAACTGACATGATAGCCGGTGCAGCTACCTTAACAAGCTGGTAAAGGGTACCTTATAATGAAATGAGTATATATTCACATGCTGTAGTCTCTCTCTTAACATATTCAAATTCTTTGCAGGGCCTCATATACTTTTTTTGTGTCCTCTGGATACTGTTTCGTGGTGATGGTCGATGTGGGTGAAGGAAGTTCAGGTCAGCCTCTTCATCAGCTTGGATAATATCCATTACATATGCCACCCACCAGTTTCCATCATAGATAGCCGTCAGATACTCTTTGATATCCATGAGACTGAGACCTTCACACTGGGCTGTCACAATCTCATTTCTTCTTATGGAACATGTGAAATATATTGCTACTTCCAAGAGATTAAGTGATAATTGCTTGAAGAAGTGTAGCTTCTGTGTTCCTGCTATTGTTTTCGCTCTGCATACAGCTTGAGTTGTTTCTTCGTAGAACTCTTCTGTGGTCGAAAAGTAGAATTTAATACAGGAATGTGGGCTGATGCACATTCAAAGAGCTGCAAAATGGTGGTCATATAATGAAAATCAAGACCAATGTCATCATTTATTATAGAAACTTCTGATTATGTACAACTGGGAATGCAACCCAGTCCATAGTAATGATACACTGTACTATTATTCTAGAAATACCAATGGGGTCTTTCCATGTCAAATCAATCACTCAAAACATCGCTCGACTCCAGTTTTGATTAAATTTAGCACAGTTGTTGGCTCACACAAGAATATTAAAATAAAAATTATAAAAAATCTAGGTCAGGTATATTATTAAAGATATTAGCAACTGAACTTTAACCCAATTCACAAACTGACAGTCAGATTGATGGCCATAACTCTGCTGATAATAAAGCTAGAAAAGAAAGTAATACATCATTCGAAAGCCAATAAACAGGCACACATAGGTATTGTAAAATAAAAATATGTAAATACAAATAACATATTTTTTATAATTTCACCTTTAATCTCAGGTACCCAAAAAATGTATCCTCCCATTTTATTTTTATTTTTACAGTATTCTGTACTATTGCAGAAGAGTTCCTGACATTATTAGAGTGGGCAAATAATACTGATGTTCAGAGATACATTAAATTGAGTACACCTGGGTGACTTACCTTTGGTCTATAGATCAGTGGATGCAACATTGAATTTTATTAGTTCCCCTTTTTAATCCTTTGGCCGAAGGTCCAAGGGACTATTGCCATCACTCTGCGTCCGCCGTTACCTGCCGTATCTCAGAAACCGTTCAGCAACTTTTTCTCTAATTTTGCATAGACATATCTTGGGGCACTGCCACTATGCACGAGAAATCTGTATTTGATTGAATCATTTTAAGGGCTCCCTAGGGCCTCCAAGGACCCCAAAACTGGTAAAAATGTAACATTTGGCCTATTTTTTCAAAAACTGTTCAGCAACTTTTTTTCTAATTTTGCCTAAATGTATCTTAGGGTGCTGCCATTATATACAAGAAATCTGTATTTGATTGAATCATTCTAAGGGCACCTAAGGGGCCCCCAAAGTGCAAAAGGTTTACATTACCTAGTGATGTGGTTTTGAGAAGGGCCCTTGAGACCACCCCCAACATTAGATGTTGTGTATTGTTCCACAAAATCAACAGCTGTGACTAATCTCTACAGCCCAGTCCATTGAAACCTTGACTAATCTTTAATTGGTCACAGCACCCAGGCAGAGTAGACACACTTGACCCCTGTTAGACTGAACAGTTGCCTAACACTTTTAAACTGTATCTTCAAAACTATTGATTTTCTATAATTGCAAGTTGTGTTTATTTTGATGTTCATTTAATTAATATAAAATGGTGTGACTGTGGTGTCTATTGGTTAAAGATGTATTGTCTGTAGAAACCTGTAGGTGACAAACATAGAAAATTAATATTCTGTCACCTGTAGGTGACAAACATAGAAAATTAATATTCTGGACAACTATAGAGTGAAATATCCTACACTTTATTTATATCAAATGCATTCTACTGTTCTGTTTACGCTTGCCATGCCTTGTGTAGACATGGTACTGTGTAAATCAATTGTATCAATATAGTCTAATAATTACAGATTCACAATATAATTGACACCTGAAACAACCAAATGTCAACCATTAGAAGAGTTGACATAGTTAAGGCACAATAAAGCCTTTTGTGTCACGACAAATATAATTCAACCAATACCCCTATCTGAACACTGCCTGTTCTTCACCTATTACATTCGCTTTGTTTAGGTATGTGGTTCTTTTTATAGAAAATTTTAATTTCTTTCTGTACCTGTCTACATATGATAACCATTTGTCTGCCCTGCTCACAATAAACATCATATGAATGATAAAAGAAAGATCACTACCACTTACCTTGTGGATTATTATTATTATAAAACTGTTCTGCTACTGCTTGGTGGACAGTTAATTAGTGGATCAAGTTCAAATACATCAACACGTTTTTCGCACCTGCATGGTAGTTTAGGCTCAGTAGTGTGCTGGCAGCTACTAAACCTATAGGCTTGTGTGAAAAGGATAGTTGGCAGAAGAACTAACTTCAAAGCACCATTGCATCCATTTAGCTAGGCAGTAGTCACACTGTCCCAGTGTCTGTTGCTATGTTTATATAATAATTATATAGGCTTAATGATCCCAATACACCAATCTGTTGGCACAATGTCAGATAATGGAACTAGGTTAAACATCTTAACAATAACTATAATTAGTCCTGTGGAGCTGTTTTTTTCAGTGAACAGTAAACATGTAAACATTTTACTTCCATCATAAACCTTAATGATCTGTAACTATGATTCACCAAAAAACATTTGATTAATAATTACCTACAGGGTTGTTTGATTTATGCCGGGCAGAAACTGTTTCTGCCCGGCAGAAACAGCAACAATAGGAAATACATGCCATTGATAGACAAACGTGTTCTTTTTATAGAAAATTTCAGTTTCTTTCTGTACCTGTCTACGTATGATAACCATTTGTCCGCCCTGCTCACAATAAACATCACATGAATGATACAAGGAAGATCACTGCCACTTAACTTGTGGATTATTATTATTATAAAACTGCTCTGCTACTGCTTGGTGGACAGTAAGCTGCAACTGTCTTTGAGTTTGTTTACATTTTGACAAACTACTATTATATAGCACTAATTTTTGAATGAATCACATTTTGAGAATGCATGTCATTGTTTGCGGTGTAACTTTTGTATGCTTCATTTTCTGCTGCTACAAGTTGCATTCATCTGAAAGATTATTCAATTACCTATCCAATGATAATACATATGTTGTGGTGTTGGATATATAACTTTGGTATATTGTACACGAGGGTTGTGATAGGAAACTATTGGACATTGCGACAGTGCAGAGAGACAGTACGAGATGTGTCACTCAGTATATGAAGTGTGACTTTCAGATACTTCATTTTGTAGTGCTATGGATTATGATGGGCCTCTCCATTAGCTCCCTATATATTTCTAAGTTAGGTGAGTAACACCTTCGAAGTTCTGACAGCAGGACACCGCCTTCGGTGAAGTCGAGACAAAAGTTTTACAAAGGCTTCAATTTCAAACGGTCTATCACCGTCCAGCTGACCCATTTTTTATTTTTTTTTTACTTTTCAGTAACTTTTTCTTTAATTTTTCATAGACATTTCATGTGGTAGTGCCACTATACACAATATATCTGTATTTGATTGATTCATTCTAAGGGCATCAAAGGTCCCCTAAAATGCTAAATTTGCTAACTAAAATTAATTGTCTACCTCAGAGTAGCTATATTTATAACTTGTTGTGTATTACACCCAGCTGTGGAGCTAAGATTCTCTGCCTGCTATTGTTTGATGGAAACTATGACTAATCTGTAATTGGTCAGTGGCAGAAGCTTGTGTCAACAGACAGCATTAAGCCACTAGACCCCTGTTAAACTGGACAGTTGCCTGTAGGTTTTAAACTGTGTCAAACTGGGAGTCTACCTTTTGTTCTCAAATAATCTGTCCGCTTAGTTTTACACATAAAGACATAATCTGGCATAACTTGATAAGTCTTTGTAGCAGCACATTTGTACTTCCAGTGTATCATTGCAACATAACATACATATTACATACTGTGTGCCACATTTGAATGTTGTGCATGTAATATTTCCATGCAATCCATTTGCATATGTAATTTCAACAGCCATTTTCTTCATTTTCACTTTTTGACCCCTACCATGTTCAATGCTCCATAACTTTGCCAATTTTTGTAGCAGTCATATAATTTTTGAAACCGTGTAAAGCACCCTACCAAACCTTTACAAGGATGTAAGAAAACAATGTTACAATTTTTCCGACTTATCACTCATTTGGTCAGCCGGGGTCACATATAGACGTATTAGTCCAAAGGACTTCAGGGCCACTTGGCCCATTTTTTAGATCACTTAACAAGTTGCAAAAGGGTACCTTATAATGAAATAAGTGTATACTCACGTGCTGTAGTCTCTCTCTTAACATGTATTCAAATTTTTTGCAGGGCCTCATACTTTTTGTGTCCTCTGAATAGTTTGTAGATCCAACCAGTGTCGGTTGTCGGGTGAATATGCGTTGGTATATCACCCACATGAACATGAAGAGTGTCACTGTGTCGTGGGTAGCAATATGATGGAGATGGTCCATATGGGTGAAGGAAGTTCAGTTCAACCTATTTATCAGCTGGAATAACATCCATTACATATGCCACCCATCTGTTTCCATCATAGATGGCCGTCAGATAGTCTTTGATATCCACGAGACTGAGACCATCACACAGGGCTGTCACAATCTCTTTTCTTCTTATGGAACATGTGAAATATATTGCTACTTCCAAATCATTAAGTGATAATTGCTTGAGGAAGTGTAACTTCTGTGTTCCTGCTATTGTTTTCGCTCTGCATACGGCTTGCAAGAAGAGTTGTTTCTTCGTAGTACTCTTCTGTGGTCGAAAAGTAGAATTTGATTGCAGAAAAATGGGCTGATGCATATTCAAAGAGCTGCTGATGAGTTTTTTCTGGAACAGGTGCACAGTAATGGTATCATGTATGTTACAGTCAGAAATGACAACATAACTAACATGTGACACACAGTCATTACCAGCTTCAAATTGTAGCAAACAAATGGGTGCAATGTTGCCTGTGCATTATTCCAAGGAAACGATTGTGCCTCATCTTGCAGGACGAAAAGAGTAGTTTCCTGCAAAGTCACAGACAACAAGAAAATGGCCTGGCTGAAGTGATTCACGAATGTCTCTTAGACATGAAGACTGCTGTCTGCTGTTGAAATCGTGCCACAGCAAGATTTCAAGTTGGGTGCAGAATTCATGGATCAAATCATCTGCACTGAGTTTCATGGTTGGTAGTGTTGATCGATCAGTAGTTATCCATTTTAAAAATTCTATTTCCTTGATTACCTGGCTGTCAAATGTAATCCGTAGTCATTCATTCAAATCACTTGAGTCACCACACACATTTTTGCAGAAAGCATTCATGACTTGGTGGATTACATCATAGTTGTGAAAGACAATGGTTCTAGCGAACCAGTGGGATATGATAATTTTTGGTAAGTTTGCTGAGTTTTGCACCAACCATCATTAATTTTCCATTCTGATGAATTGTGCAAATGCAAAGTTACAAAGAACTAGTAGCTTTTGTTTATGGACTCGTTCACCATGAACAAAGATGGAGACAAAGTCTTTTCTCTCATAGAATAGAATAGAATGCTTCCACAAACTGGATGGTTTCAGAGGACAGGCTTTTTCCTGGTTTGGGATCTGGATCACTCATGATGCCTTTCTCTTTCACTAAATGTTTTGCTCTGTTAGCAATGAGGTATGATGTGTTGAAGACTGTTGCTGTTTTCCGGATGGTCCAACTCTTTGGGATCACGGTCAGTAATTTGATCTTTTTGTTTCTCTTGTCTGTTTTCCGGAATTTGTCCTTTAAATGCGCCATCATTTCACCAAAGTCTTTCTCACCGGAAGTAGCTGTTTTCTCATGTTCAAAGCATTTTTAAGCCTCAGGTGCAACTAATTTTCTCTTCTTCACCACTGCTGTTAATTTTTTGCATCTTTCTTGCAGCATAGGATTCCTGGCCTAACTTCCGTTTTGACAGTGGGGATTCACCAAAAATATCCAATGATTCATTGAGTATTGACAGTTCATGCTCTTCAAAAACTGTTCTTTCTTGATCAGATATTTGGCCTTGATCAGATTCTTGGCCAGACATTGGTGCGAATGAAGAAGAAGGTGATGACCAAGTTACTTCAAGAAATGATTCCAGCTTTTCACAACATTGTCTGCACAGCTAATGTTGTGTGGTCAAACCCAATGTTAGTTTCTTGAAACCAGTTCTGCAGAAACATTTCGCAAGTCTTTTTTCTTTATTTTGTCCGGGTGCTATTTTAGTGGATCAGTACACCGTCACTAGTCACTAATAGACTTGATGGTTACAGGCTGACTAAATAGTTATTTCATAGCAGTTTCTGTAGTATCACGCACATGTGCAATGAATATGCATGAGTCTCATGTATTATTTCTCAGTCAAATGAAACTGCAATCATGACACATGAAGCTGAGCAAATGTCAATACAATTCAATTTGTAATGCTTACCATATGTAATATGCAATCAAATTTATTCATTTGTAATGTTTGAATGTTGCTCTATATGCCACCAATCACATAAAATTACAGACATAGTAGACATGTACATGAGCATGATCTAGTCCCTCTGGTGGATTATTGCATAACAATAATCCATGGTGTATTGAATAACAATTATATAATTAGTAAGCATATATATATATGGATTTACACAGCAGAGGTAGTACTGTATCTTTGAAGTGAGTTATCCTGTGCGATCCTGGTACAATTTGTCATCCCTGGGTGTACTCAATTTAATGTATCTCTGAACATTATTATTTGCACACTCTAATATTTTCATGGATACTTCTGCAATAGTATAGGATACTGTATAAAAAAAAAAAATCGGAGAACACGTTTTTGGGTATCTCAGCTCAAAAGTCAAATTATGATATTTTTATTTACATTATAACTATGTGTGCTTGTTTATTGACTTTCCAATTATGTATTGCTTGCTTTTCTAGCTGTATTAACTGCAGAGTTATGGGCATTATTGTGACATTCAGTATGCGAATCAGGTCAAAGTTCAGTGACTTATATTATCAATAATATTTGACCTAGATTAAAAAAAAATCATTAGATATTCTCATGTGCACCAACAACTGTGCTAAATTTAATCAAAATTGGAGTCAGGTGATTAAAAAATGGCCTAAAAGTGACTGATTTGACATGGAATGATCCAATGATATGTTAATTAGATCCACAAATTCACAGATATTTTTTCAACCGTTATTGTGAACATATAATTTTTAAATAGTTCAGAATCATTCCATCAGTGGGTCGAAACAAAACATACAATGAATGTACCTAAACAGTATCATCCATCATCCGACCATCCATCTATCCATTAGTAGAGGTTCAATGGTTAGCATCAATGGTTAGCTATTGCACAATGCCGTGCAATGAAGGCCTGCCCTGCAGTTCTTTCAACTGCCCGTTTCATGCAGCCACCATGTAGGAGGAGGGCACAAGCCATACTTGCGTCAGCGAGAGTGGTCCAGAAAGGAAGCCATTGCTTGCTGCGCTCATCCTGTTACCATCCCTATTGACCAAACACAGTGATTGCCTGGTGGCTAGAGGTTCACTGCTTCCAGGTGAAAGAGGCTTGGAACAAGTACCTCTTGATATGTTCATAGAGGGCGGCCTGCGTCATTGACGACTGCCATTGGAGAAGAGTTGATGCCTTGCATTGTTGACAGTTGCAGAACCACATGTCTTGCTGATGAGCACATCAATTCGCTCAATGCACTGCATGTGAACTGAGTGAAGGACTACGGATCTGCAGTCAACGAGATCATCGTCTCTCTAAGGCTTGGTGTACTGTTCCATGCAGTCCACTACACAAAAATTGACAATAATGTGTCATATGTTGTTATGATATGTTAGCGTAAGGGGGCGACAGGGTAGGGTTAGTCCCGCGAGACTTCTTGGATCGAAGTGGAATGATCATTAAACATCTACCAGAAAGATGATAATGAAATGTCTGCAATATGTGAATGTTATATGTTATGTATGTCTGTCTCTCTTCCTCTCCATCATTCTCCATCCCTCTCTCTCTCTCCCCTCTCTCCCGTCCTCTCTCTCTCCCCCTCGGTCTCTCTCCACCTCTGTTTCTCTCCCTCCCTCTGCCTCCCTCT
Source organism: Paraescarpia echinospica (assembly GCA_020002185.1). Classification (NCBI taxonomy): domain Eukaryota; kingdom Metazoa; phylum Annelida; class Polychaeta; order Sabellida; family Siboglinidae; genus Paraescarpia; species Paraescarpia echinospica. The sequence continues at coordinate 21,589 of JAHLWY010000439.1, forward strand.
TCCTCTCTCTCTCTCGCTCTCCCTCTCTCTCCATCGCTCTTCCTCTCTCTCCATCGCTCTTCCTCTCTCTCTGCCTCGCTCTCCCTCTCTCCTTGTCTCCTTTCTCTGTGTCACTCTCTCCCCCTCTCCCTGTCTCTATGGCTGATGTCTGTCTTGAGAGACCGTGTCATCTACTGTTCCTTGTTGTGACTGCTCAACTGATGTTTATTTGCTTGTTGTAGAATGTGCGACTGACTGCTCCAAGTGTTCTGTGGCAAACGTGTGTGACAATGACTCTTGCAAGTCACCCTTAGTTTATGACAGTACTTCAAAGACATGTAAAGGTATGTACTGCATTCTACAGTGTTTGATATTAATACACGTTCAACTTCAACATTGGTTATTTGTTGTACGTTGTGCTGGTGGTGCAACACCACTAGACAAAATGGTGTGTTGAGTTTGCAGTGATGTCCTTCCCTACACGTAAATTATCATGGGGAGTCGAACACAAACAACTGCATTATTAGCGGAATAGCACAATGCACTCACAAAAATTAAAATGCTGTGCTGCAAATGCATATTCAAATCTATATCACACAGTTAATATATTCTACATTGGAGAACAAAGACTAGCTGTACAGCGGAAACATGTAAATGTTATCCGGTTGCCTTGCCTTCTTGCTGTATGTCGCAGTGGATCCGAGTGCTGCTGAGACGTCGCAGTGTTTCTGTGAACCACATACAATTCTGGGTGTAATGCCAAGTTCTTCTGCTTTCAGCTTGTGCTGACATCTGTGATTCCTGCACCACTGCTGATCAATGTATGACATGCTCGTACGGTTATATGTTTGATGGCACTACAAGTTCAAGTAAGTGGATTACATTGTTGTGTGCAATACGTCGTCTGTATTATTCACGTCAAAGACAAGTGTAAATATTGAAGTCTGTGTGAGAGCAATAAACAGACAACAACGTTCACACTGTGAATCAGGCAGATGTGTCTAAAGATGAGATTCTACTCCCATGGTTAAATCGTACCAGAATAATTTTTTTGTATTTTTGGATACTCGTCTCACACTTTAAACATACCTGACCCTGGAAGTTCTTACAACGTGACAAAAAAATATATAAGTTATACCTGCCAACTTTTTTGTTGAAATCCGGGAGATTCCTCAGGGGTTCAGCATGCTTCCCATATATCTCTGATCTTGACATAGGAAGATTGGGGTGGTTGCTATTGGAGATTTTTTGCTGGAAATTCAGTGGTTCAGCACGTATTGGCACATCTCCCATGGTGTCGCGCTGTCTCGAAGACGGGAGACTTACCTATATTCCGGGCAACTCCCAGATTTCACGGGAGAGTTGACAGGTATAATAATTGATTAGCTTAGCTGTATAAATCCAAACAGCATAAGGGAAAACAAATCTTTGTTGCCCGACCTAATATCATGCTGTTAAATTACGGGAATGTTTATTTCTTATTGGCCTGAAGAGATTGTTATTGACATCTTCACAGCACAGATCAATGCCTCCTAGTTGTCTTGAACATTCTTGTTCACAGGAATTTGTTCCATCTTCCAATCAGTTGCACCTAAATTTAATGCACATTTTGTACACAAAATTAATTTTGTTGTTATGTTGAACACTCAGAATGGACCCAACCCCAAATGTGCAACACTTGGATCCTACCCCTTTTAAAATGCAGTTCATTTTGAGCTGAGGCCATCCTAAATTCCTGCATCCTACCTGCCTTAATAGATTGTAACTGGCGTATAGTCAGGGGGCTTAATCTTATAATTGTTCACATCTTTCCACAATCACCATTTTGGACCAGCATTAGATATGGCCGTGACATTTCATTTTTTCATGGGAGCCAAGTTGAGCTCCCTATGTGATGGTCATATGGGACAAAACCAAGATCACTTTTAGGCGTTTTAGAGAATAACGAATTCATTTCCTGTGTTTTCTTAAATATTTGGGTTAAGTGTAACTTCAGTCAAGGTAAATTTGCTCATAAATGCACCAAAATCTATGTATCTGTTGATGATTTGATTGATCTTACTCTGTGAACAGGGGTATATTTTGTATTATTATGTTCGAACCGATACTGAAAGGCGAAATGGATTTCATATAATGAAGGTCAAGGTGAAGATCAAAGTCGTCATTTATTACAGAAACTTCTGATTATGTACAACTGGGAATGTAACCCAGTTCATAGTAATTATATTATTCTAGAAATAGCAATGATATGTCAGTTAAATACACAAATTCAATAATATTTTGTTTCAACTGTTATTGTGAACATTTTATTTTAAAATAGTTCAGAACCATTGCTTCAATGGGTCGAAACGAAACCTACAATGAATGTTCCTAAACAATAGCATCCATCATCCGACCATCCTTCTATCCATTAGTAGAGGTTCAATGGTTAGCATCTTTACCATCATTGTTTAGGCAGCCACCCTCGCTCTTGCACAGTGCCGTGCAATGAAGGCCTGCCCTGCAGTTCTTTCAATTGCCCTGGCACGTTTCGTGCATCCACCATGTAGGAGGAGGGCACAAGCCATACTTGCATCGGCGAGTGGTCCAGAAAGGAAGGCTTTGTGTACTGTTCCATGCAGTCCACTACACAAAAGTTGACAATAATGTGTCATATGTTGTTATGGTATGTTAGCGTAAGGGGGGGCGACAGGGTAGGGTTAGTCCCGCGAGACTTCTTGGATCGAAGTGGAATGATCATTAAACATCTACCAGAAAGATGGTAATGAAATGTCTGCAATATGTGAATGTTATATGTTATGTATGTCTTGTCTCTCTTCCTCTCCATCATTCTCCATCCCTCTCTCTCTCTCCCCTCTCTCCCGTCCTCTCTCTCTCTCCCTCGGTCTCTCTCCACCTCTGTTTCTCTCCCTCCCTCTTCCTCCCTCTTCCTCTCTCTCCCTCGCTCTCCCTCTCTCTCCATCGCTCTTCCTCTCTCTCTGCCTCGCTCTCCCTCTCTCCTTGTCTCCTTTCTCTGTGTCACTCTCTCCCCCTCTCCCTGTCTCTATGGCTGATGTCTGTCTTGAGAGACTGTGTCATCTACTGTTCCTTGTTGTGACTGCTCAACTGATGTTTATTTGCTTGTTGTAGAATGTGCGGCTGACTGCTCCAAGTGTTCTGTGGCAAACGTGTGTGACAATGACTCTTGCAAGTCACCCTTAGTTTATGACAGTACTTCAAAGACATGTAAAGGTATGTGCTGCATTCTACAGTGTTTGATATTAATACACGTTCAACTTCAACATTGGTTATTTGTTGTACGTTGTGCTGGTGGTGCAACACCACTAGACAAAATGGTGTGTTGAGTTTGCAGTGATGTCCTTCCCTACACGTTAATTATCATGGGGAGTCCAACACAAACAACTGCATTGTTAACGGAATAGCACAATGCACTCACAAAATTAAAATGCTGTGCTGCAAATGCATGTTGAAATCTATATCACGCAGTTAATATATTCTACATTGCAGAACAAAGACGAGCTTTACAGCGGACACATGTAAATGTTATCCAGTTGCCTTGAAGATAAACATGCAGCCTTCTTGCTGTATGTCGCAGTGGATCCGAGTGCTGCTGAGACGTCGCAGTGTTTCTGTGAACCACATACAATTCTGGGTGTAAGATCAAGTTCTTCTGCTTTCAGCTTGTGCTGACATCTGTGATTCCTGCACCATTACTGATCAATGTACGACATGCTCGTACGGTTATATGTTTGATGGCACTACATGTTCAAGTAAGTGGATTACATTGTTGTGTGCAATACGTCATCTGTATTATTCACGTCAAAGACAAGTGTAAATATTGCAGTCTGTGTGAGAGCAATAAACAGACAACTTCTGATTATGTACAACTGGGAATGTAACCCAGTTCATAGTAATTATATTATTCTAGAAATAGCAATGATATGTCAGTTAAATACACAAATTCAATGATATTTTGTTTCAACCGTTATTGTGAACATTTAATTTTAAAATAGTTCAGAACCATTGCTTCAATGGGTCGAAACGAAACCTACAATGAATGTTCCTAAACAATAGCATCCATCATCCGACCATCCTTCTATCCATTAGTAGAAGTTCAATGTTTAGGCAGCCACCCTCGCTCTTGCACAGTGCCGTGCAATGAAGGCCTGCCCTGCAGTTCTTTCAATTGCCCTTGCACGTTTCGTGCATCCACCATGTAGGAGGAGGGAACAAGCCATACTTGCGTCGGTGAGTGGTCCAGAAAGGAAGCCATTGCTTGCTGCGCTCATCCTGTTACCATCCCTATTGACAAAACGCAGCGAATGCCTGGTGGCAAGCGGTTGACTGCTTCCAGATAAAAGAGGCTTGGAACAAGTACCTCTTGATATGCTCGAAGAGAGCGGCCTCGGTCGTTGATGACTGCCATTGGAGAAGAGTTGATGCCTTGCATCGTTGACAGTTGCAGAACCACATGTCTTGCTGATGAGCACATCAAATCGCGCAATGCACTGCATGTGAACTGAGCGAAGGACTACGGATCTGCAGTCAATGAGATCATCGTCTCTCTAAGGCTTGTGTACTGTTCCATGCAGTCCAATACACAAAAGTTAACAATAATGTATCATAAGTTGTTATGATATGTTAGTGTAAGGGGACGACAGGGTAAGGTTATTCCCATGAGACTTTTCGGATCGAGGTGGAATGATCATTAGACATCTATCAGAAAGATGGTAATGAAATGTCTGCAATATGTGAATGTTATATGTTATGTATGTCTGTCTCTCTTCCTCTCCATCATTCTCCATCCCTCTCTCTCTCTCCCCTCTCTCCCCTCCTCTCTCTCTCCCCCTCGGTCTCTCTCCACCTCTGTCTCTCTCCCTCCCTCTTCCTCTCTCTCCCTCATTCTCCCTCTCTCTCCATTGCTCTTCCTCTCTCTCTGCCTCGCTCTCCCTCTCTCCTTGTCTCCTTTCTCTGTGTCACTCTCTCCCCCTATCCCTGTCTCTATGGCTGATGTCTGTCTTGAGAGACCGTGTCATCTACTGTTCCTTGTTGTGACTGCTCAACTGATGTTTATATGCTTGTTGTAGAATGTGCGGCTGACTGCTCGAAGTGTTCTGCGGCAAACGTGTGTGACAATGACTCTTGCAAGTCACCCTTAGTTTATGACAGTACTTCAAAGACATATAAAGGTATGTACTGCATTCTACAGTGTTTTATATTAATACACGTTCAACTTCAACATTGGTTATTTGTTGTACGTTGTGCTGGTGGTGCAACACCACTAGACAAAATGGTGTGTTGAGTTTGCAGTGATGTCCTTCCCTACACGTTAATTATCATGGGGAGTCCAACACAAACAACTGCATTGTTAACGGAATAGCACAATGCACGCATAAAATTAAAATGCTGTGCTGCAAATGCATGTTGAAATCTATATCACGCAGTTAATATATTCTACATTGCAGAACAAAGACGAGCTTTACAGCGGACACATGTAAATGTTATCCAGTTGCCTTGAAGATAAACATGCAGCCTTCTTGCTGTATGTCGCAGTGGATCCGAGTGCTGCTGAGACGTCGCAGTGTTTCTGTGAACCACATACAATTCTGGGTGTAAGACCAAGTTCTTCTGCTTTCAGCTTGTGCTGACATCTGTGATTCCTGCACCATTTCTGATCAATGTACGACATGCTCGTACGGTTATATGTTTGATGGCACTACATGTTCAAGTAAGTGGATTACATTGTTGTGTGCAATACGTCGTCTGTATTATTCACGTCAAAGACAAGTGTAAATATTGCAGTCTGTGTGAGAGCAATAAACAGACAACTTCTGATTATGTACAACTGGGAATGTAACCCAGTTCATAGTAATTATATTATTCTAGAAATAGCAATGATATGTCAGTTAAATACACAAATTCAATAATATTTTGTTTCAACTGTTATTGTGAACATTTTATTTTAAAATAGTTCAGAACCATTGCTTCAATGGGTCGAAACGAAACCTACAATGAATGTTCCTAAACAATAGCATCCATCATCCGAACATCCTTCTATCCATTAGTAGAGGTTCAATGGTTAGCATCTTTACCATCATTGTTTAGGCAGCCACCCTCGCTCTTGCACAGTGCCGTGCAATGAAGGCCTGCCCTGCAGTTCTTTCAATTGCCCTGGCACGTTTCGTGCATCCACCATGTAGGAGGAGGGCACAAGCCATACTTGCATCGGCGAGTGGTCCAGAAAGGAAGGCTTTGTGTACTGTTCCATGCAGTCCACTACACAAAAGTTAACAATAATGTATCATAAGTTGTTATGATATGTTAGTGTAAGGGGACGACAGGGTAAGGTTATTCCCGTGAGACTTTTCTGATCGAGGTGTAATGATCATTAGACATCTATCAGAAAGATGGTAATGAAATATCTGCAATATGTGAATGTTATGTATGTCTGTCTCTCTTCCTCTCCATCATTCTCCATCCCTCTCTCTCTCTCCCTCTCTCCCCTCCTCTCTCTCTCCCTCTCGGTCTCTCTCCACCTCTGTCTCTCTCCCTCCCTCTTCCTCTCTCTCCCTCACTCTCCCTCTCTCTCCATCGCTCTTCCTCTCTCTCTGCCTCGCTCTCCCTCTCTCCTTGTCTCCTTTCTCTGTGTCACTCTCTCCCCCTCTCCCTGTCTCTATGGCTGATGTCTGTCTTGAGAGACCGTGTCATCTACTGTTCCTTGTTGTGACTGCTCAACTGATGTTTATATGCTTGTTGTAGAATGTGCGGCTGACTGCTCGAAGTGTTCTGTGGCAAACGTGTGTGACAATGACTCTTGCAAGTCACCCTTAGTTTATGACAGTACTTCAAAGACACGTAAAGGTATATGCTGCATTCTACAGTGTTTGATATTAATACACGTTCAACTTCAACATTGGTTATTTGTTGTACGTTGTGCTGGTGGTGCAATACCACTAGACAAAATGGTGTGTTGAGTTTGCAGTGATGTCCTTCCCTACACGTTAATTATCATGGGGAGTCCAACACAAACAACTGCATTGTTAACGGAATAGCACAATGCACTCACAAAATTAAAATGCTGTGCTGCAAATGCATGTTGAAATCTATATCACGCAGTTAATATATTCTACATTGCAGAACAAAGACGAGCTTTACAGCGGACACATGTAAATGTTATCCAGTTGCCTTGAAGATAAACATGCAGCCTTCTTGCTGTATGTCGCAGTGGATCCGAGTGCTGCTGAGAACGTCGCAGTGTTTCTGTGAACCACATACAATTCTGGGTGTAAGACCAAGTTCTTCTGCTTTCAGCTTGTGCTGACATCTGTGATTCCTGCACCATTACTGATCAATGTACGACATGCTCGTACGGTTATATGTTTGATGGCACTACATGTTCAAGTAAGTGGATTACATTGTTGTGTGCAATACGTCGTCTGTATTATTCACGTCAAAGACAAGTGTAAATATTGCAGTCTGTGTGAGAGCAATAAACAGACAACTTCTGATTATGTACAACTGGGAATGTAACCCAGTTCATAGTAATTATATTATTCTAGAAATAGCAATGATATGTCAGTTAAATACACAAATTCAATGATATTTTGTTTCAACCGTTATTGTGAACATTTAATTTTAAAATAGTTCAGAACCATTGCTTCAATGGGTCGAAACGAAACCTACAATGAATGTTCCTAAACAATAGCATCCATCATCCGACCATCCTTCTATCCATTAGTAGAAGTTCAATGGTTAGCATCTTTGCCATCATTGTTTAGGCAGCCACCCTCGCTCTTGCACAGTGCCGTGCAATGAAGGCCTGCCCTGCAGTTCTTTCAATTGCCCTTGCACGTTTCGTGCATCCACCATGTAGGAGGAGGGAACAAGCCATACTTGCGTCGGTGAGTGGTCCAGAAAGGAAGCCATTGCTTGCTGCGCTCATCCTGTTACCATCCCTATTGACAAAACGCAGCGAATGCCTGGTGGCAAGCGGTTGACTGCTTCCAGATAAAAGAGGCTTGGAACAAGTACCTCTTGATATGCTCGAAGAGAGCGGCCTCGGTCGTTGATGACTGCCATTGGAGAAGAGTTGATACCTTGCATCATTGACCGTTGCAGAACCACATGTCTTGCTGATGAGCACATCAAATCGCTCAATGCACTGCATGTGAAATGAGCGAAGGACTACGGATCTGCAGTCAATGAGATCATCATCTCTCTAAGGCTTGTGTACTGTTCCATGCAGTCCACTACACAAAAGTTAACAATAATGTATCATAAGTTGTTATGATATGTTAGTGTAAGGGGACGACAGGGTAAGGTTATTCCCGTGAGACTTTTTTGATCGAGGTGTAATGATCATTAGACATCTACCAGAAAGATGGTAATGAAATGTCTGCAATATGTGAATGTTATATATGTCTGTCTCTCTCCATCATTCTCCATCCATCTCTCTCTCTCCCCCTCTCTCCCCTCCTCTCTCTCTCCCCCTTGGTCTCTCTCCACCTCTGTCTCTCTCCCTCCCTCTTCCTCTCTCTCCCTCACTCTCCCTCTCTCTCCATCGCTCTTCCTCTCTCTCTCTGGCTCACTCTCCCTCTCTCCTTGTCTCCTTTCTCTGTGTCACTCTCTCCCTGTCTCTATGGTAGATGTCTGTCTTGAGAGACCGTGTCATCTACTGTTCCTTGTTGTGACTGCTCAACTGATGTTTATTTGCTTGTTGTAGAATGTGCGGCTGACTGCTCCAAGTGTTCTGTGGCAAACGTGTGTGACAATGACTCTTGCAAGTCACCCTTAGTTTATGACAGTACTTCAAAGACATGTAAAGGTATGTACTGCATTCTACAGTGTTTGATATTAATACACGTTCAACTTCAACATTGGTTATTTGTTGTACGTTATGCTGGTGGTGCAACACCACTAGACAAAATGGTGTGTTGAGTTTGCAGTGATGTCCTTCACTACACGTTAATTATCATGGGGAGTCCAACACAAACAACTGCATTATTAGCGGAATAGCACAATGCACTCACAAAATTAAAATACTGTGCTGCAAATGCATATTGAAATCTATATCACACAGTTAATATATTCTACATTGCAGAACAAAGACGAGCTTTACAGCGGACACATGTAAATGTTATCCGGTTGCTTTGAAGATAAACATGCAGCCTTCTTGCTATATGTCGCAGTGGATCCGAGTGCTGCTGAGACGTCGCAGTGTTTCTGTGAACCACATACAATTCTGGGTGTAAGATCAAGTTCTTCTGCTTTCAGCTTGTGCTGACATCTGTGATTACTGCACCATTGCTGATCAATGTACGACATGCTCGTACGGTTATTTTTTTGATGGCACTACATGTTCAAGTAAGTGGATTACATTGTTGTATGCAATACGCCGTCTGTATTATTCACGTCAAAGACAAGAGTAAATATTGCAGTCTGTGTGAGAGCAATAAACAGACAACAACGTTTACACTGTGAATCAGGCAGATGTGTCTAAAGATGATATTCTACTCCCATGGTTAAATCGTACCAGAATAATTTATTTTTATTTTTGGATACTCGTCTGACACTTTAAAGATACCTGACCCTAGAAATTCTTACAACATGACAAGGAAAATATGTAATTTATACCTGCCAACTTTTTTGTTGAAATCCGGAAGATTCCTCAGGGGTTCAGCATGCTTCCCATATATCTCGGATCTTGACATAGGAAGATTGGGGTGGGTACTGTTGGAGATTTTTTGGTTCAGCACCTCTTGGCACATCTCCCATGGTGTCGCGCTGTCTCGAAGACAGGGTGTGTTGTTGGAGATTTCGAGAGAAAATCCAGGAGATTGATTAGTATTCCGGGTGACTCCCAGATTTCACATTTGTACACAAAATTAATGTTGTCGTAATGTTGAACACTGAGAATGGACCCAACCCCAAATGTGCAACACTTGGATCCTACCACTTTTAAAATGCAGTTTATTTTTAGCTGAGCCCATCCCAAATTCCTGCATCCCACCCGCCTTGATAGATTGTAACAGGCCTATAGTCAGGGGGCTTAATCGTTATAATTGTTCACATCTTTCCACAATCACCATTTTGTGGACCAGCGTTAGATATGGCCGTGACATTTAATTTTTCCATGGGAGCCAAGCTGAGCCCCCTATGTGTCGGTCATATGGGACAAAACCACGATGGCAGCTGTGCGGAGAAAGGTTGTGCAATAAATCAAGAACCAAAAGTAGTAGCACCATAAATGAGACCACTTTTAGGCGTTTTCGAGAATAACGAATTCATTTCCTGTGTTTTCATCTGGTAAGCGACATGCCGTATGTCATCTCTGCTCAGTCCAAATAAGACCTCTTCCATACGGAGGATGTACAAACACAATTCATCTTCTTGTTCCTCAGAGAAGATGGTTCTAAACCCCCATGCAAAACATTTTTTAGTGCCGGTTCTGATTTTTTTCTTATTCTTTATGCGATATCGCAACACTCACCAGGGCACATTGAATAATAGCCAGTCGCATGTTTTCATCACTCCATGACTGTTTGTTGGTTTTCTTCCTATAACGTCTCACCATTGTGCACCTGAAGCAATCACGCCAGCTATTAGCCTAGATCAGTTGCAGTGTTGTTTAACCTATAGGCTAATGATATGCAACGTGGCAAAATGTGAGGCCAACATAATACAGTTTAATGCACATTGAAGCAGCGAATGATTTATGTGCAGTAATTGTAAATAATCATCATGTAATATCTAATATCGACGTTTCCAGTAATACCCGCACTAAGCAATTGACGTATCTAAATGTATTACATTGTGTTACCACCGACAAACGGGGCATGTCTGCACAGGCGTGTGCGGTCATGCCCCAGTCATCCAACACGTGATCATTTCCGAATTGTTCAAAAATGCTTATGAAAGTAAGCTGTATTTCCACTATTACAACACCGTTAAAATAAAGTTTGGAATTATACATTCGTAGGCACGCTTCTCTGTTGATATAATACACATGACAGTATATGAGTATAATTACATAAGTTTTTACGAAAACAACGTTTTATTTCATAACTATTTACTTACGGAACTCTAATTAAATAGGACATGCAAATGGTCTATTTGGGGTTAGACGCTACTGTTTGACATGATTCCATTTCCTCCAGTCGTTGAGACACCTTAAAGCGCTAGGGTAAATACAAGCTTTAGTGACAACAATGTCACTAATGTCAACTCTAATTAAATAGGACATGCAAATGGTCTATTTGGGGTTAGACGCTACTGTTTGACATGATTCCATTTCCTCCAGTCGTTGAGACACCTTAAAGCGCTAGGGTAAATACAAGCTTTAGTGACAACAATGTCACACAATAGTTGAAAGATGTGACATTTTCAAGTAACTTATGTTGATGTGAGCATCTGTCTTGGGCCGCGACACAATTAATAAGAAAATGTTTCTTATTGACAGGAAGACAGTGTTACCTCACACACGACACTTTTGGGACGTGTGTCGGACAATCCGGGACGCGTGTCCCGGGTTGACACATTTCTGGTAAGAGATGTACACGTCTATTTTGATTAAATAGTCGAATTTATACTTCTTTGTAACATTCCTCTATCTTATGTTATGTAATTGACTACATTTTACCCCAACATAAATAACCCCGATATGATCACCCTGAAACTGACACTTTGTTGTGGCTGATCGAGTTTATTTCTCAGTTGTTTACTTTTTAACTTTTGTACAAAAGTGTCCCGTCAAAACATCGCAAATTTGTGCGACTCGATGCGTCAAATCAGTTTATTTTCTTTAGTGACATTTTATATGACTTGTTTTAGTTTTGACATTGACACGACATGTGTGTCAGTTCATGTGTCACTAAGCTAAACACACCTACGTGACAAACTTTGACAGGTGCACCGCTAATTTGTCGTCTTTTAGAAGATCACCAAAAGTGGATCTGTTTCATGGTGAAGTTACAATTACAAAGCCCACGTTTCTTTACGAATCCATGCGTAATTGGTGGTAAATAATTACACCGGAAGTTGTAGTTGTAAACTTAGTGTTGTTGTAATTGTGCCTTGTAATGAGTGTAATCGACGACAGTCACTAATTATGTTCCAGTCTCTACGGCTGTTCTCTGTCACGTGACACCTGCCGTCATCTGGAGGACGAGTTTGGTGACAGAGTATGGCTGGTAAGTAGATCAATTGGCTG
>JAHLWY010000440.1:0-83129 GCA_020002185.1 Paraescarpia echinospica
CTGTCTATATGTGATATGTGTATGGGGGTAACTGGACACTGTCATAGTCCCAACCTTCAGTCTATATGTTATATGTGTATGTGGGTAACTGGACACTGTTAGAGTCCCAACCTTCTGTCTATATGTTATATGTGTATGGGGGTAACTGGACCCTGTCAGAGTCCCAACCTTCCGTTTATATGTGATATGTGTATGGGGGTGACTGGGCTGTCATAGTCCCAACCTTCAGTCTATATGTTATATGTGTATGGGGGTAACTGGACACTGTCAGAGTCCCAACCTTCTGTCTATATGTTATATGTGTATGGGGGTAACTGGACCCTGTCAGAGTCCCAACCTTCCGTCTATATGTTATATGTGTATGGGGGTGACAGGACACTGTCAGAGTCCCACCCTTCTGTCTATATGTTATATGTGTATGCGGGTGACTGGACACTGTCAGAGTCCCAACCTTCCGTCTATATGTTATATGTGTATGGGGGTGACTGGACCCTGTCAGAGTCCCAACCTTCTGTCTATATGTTATATGTGTATGGGGGTGACTGGACTCTGCCAGAGTCCCAACGTTCTGTCTATATGTTATATGTGTATGGGGGTGACTTGACACTGTCAGAGGCCAAACCTTCCGTCTCTATGTTATATGTGTATGGGTGTAACTGGATACTCTCAGAGTCCCAACCTTCCGTCTATATGTTATATGTGTATGGGGGTGACTGGGCCCTGTCATAGTCCCAACCTTCTGTCTTTATGTTATATGTGTATGGGGGTGACTGGACACTGTCAGAGTCCCAACTTTCTGTCTATATGTTATATGTGTATGGGGGTAACTGGACCCTGTCAGAGTCCCAACCTTCCGTCAGTATGTTATATGTGTATGGGGGTGACAGGACACTGTCAGAGTCCCACCCTTCTGGCTATATGTTATATGTGTATGCGGGTGACTGGACACTGTCAGAGTCCCAACCTTCCGTCTATATGTTATATGTGTATGGGGGTGACTGGACCCTGTCAGAGTCCCAACCTTCTGTATATATGTTATATGTGTATGGGGGTGACTGGACCCTGTCACAGTCCCAACCTTCTGTATATATGTTATATGTGTATGGGGGTGACTGGACCCTGTCACAATCCCAACCTTCTGTATATATGTTATATGTGTATGGTGGTGACTGGACATTGTCAGAGTCCCAACCTTCTGTCTATATTTTATATGTGTATGGGGGTGACTGGACACTGTCAGAGTCCCACCCTTCTGTCTATATGTTATATGTGATTGCGGGTGACTGGACACTGTCAGAGTCCCAACCTTCCGTCTATATGTTATATGTGTGTGGGGGTGACTGGACCCTGACAGAGTCCCAACCTTCTGTATATATGTTATATGTGTATGGGGGTGACTGGACATTGTCAGAGTCCCAACCTTCTGTCTATATGTTATATGTGTATGGGGGTGACTGGGCCCTGTCATAGTCCCAACCTTCTGTCTTTATGTTATATGTGTATGGGGGTGACTGGACACTGTCAGAGTCCCAACCTTCTGTCTATATGTTATATGTGTATGGGGGTAACTGGACCCTGTCAGAGTCCCAACCTTCGGTCAGTATGTTATATGTGTATGGGGGTGACAGGACACTGTCAGAGTCCCACCCTTCTGGCTATATGTTATATGTGTATGCGGGTGACTGGACACTGTCAGAGTCCCAACCTTCCTTCTATATGTTATATGTGTATGGGGGTGACTGGACCCTGTCAGAGTCCCAACCTTCTGTATATATGTTATATGTGTATGGGGGTGACTGGACCCTGTCACAGTCCCAACCTTCTGTATATATGTTATATGTGTATGGGGGTGACTGGACCCTGTCACAATCCCAACCTTCTGTATATATGTTATATGTGTATGGTGGTGACTGGACATTGTCAGAGTCCCAACCTTCTGTCTATATTTTATATGTGTATGGGGGTGACTCGACACTGTCAGAGTCCCAACCTTCCGTCTATATGTTATATGTGTATGGGGGTGACTGGGCCCTGTCATAGTCCCAACCTTCTGTCTATATGTTATATGTGTATGGGGGTGACTGGGCCCTGTCATAGTCCCAACCTTCTGTCTATATGTTATATGTGTATGGGGGTGACTGGACATTGTCAGAATCCCAACCTTCTGTCTATATGTTATATGTGTATGGGGGTGACTGGACACTGTCAGAGTCCCAACCTTCCGTCTATATGTTATATGTGTATGGGGGTGACTGGGCCCTGTCATAGTTCCAACCTTCTGTCTACATGTAATATGTGTATGGGGGTGACTGGACACTGTCAGAGTCCCAATCTTCTGTCTATATGTTATTTGTGTATGGGGGTAACTGGACACTGTCATAGTCCCAACCTTCCGTCTATATGTTATATGTGTATGGGGGTGACTGTACACTGTCAGAGTCCCAACCTTCCGTCTATATTTTATATGTGTATGGGTGTGACTGGGCCCTGTCAGAGTCCCAACCTTCTGTATATATGTTATATGTGTATGGCGGTGACTGGACACTGTCAGAGTCCCAACCTTCCGTCTATATGTTATATGTGTATGGGGGTGACTGGACACTGTCAGAGTCCCAACCTTCCTTCTGTCTATATGTTATATGTGTATGGGGGAGACTGGACACTGTCAGAGTCCCAATCTTCTGTCTATATGTGATATGTGTATGGGGGTAACTGGACACTGTCATAGTCCCAACCTTCAGTCTATATGTTATATGTGTATGTGGGTAACTGGACACTGTTAGAGTCCCAACCTTCTGTCTATATGTTATATGTGTATGGGGGTAACTGGACCCTGTCAGAGTCCCAACCTTCCGTTTATATGTGATATGTGTATGGGGGTGACTGGGCCCTGTCATAGTCCCAACCTTCTGTCTATATGTTATATGTGTATGGGGGTGACTGAACACTGTCAGAGTCCCAACCTTCTGTCTATATGTTATATGTGTATGGGGGTAACTGGACCCTGTCAGAGTCCCAACCTTCCGTCTGTATGTTATATGTGTATGGGGGTGACAGGACACTGTCAGAGTCCCACCCTTCTGTCTATATGTTATATGTGTATGCGGGTGACTGGACACTGTCAGAGTCCCAACCTTCCGTCTATATGTTATATGTGTATGGGGGTGACTGGACCCTGTCAGAGTCCCAACCTTCTGTCTATATGTTATATGTGTATGGGGGTGACTGGACTCTGCCAGAGTCCCAACGTTCTGTCTATATGTTATATGTGTATGGGGGTGACTTGACACTGTCAGAGGCCAAACCTTCCGTCTATATGTTATATGTGTATGGGGGTGACTGGACACTGTCAGAGTCCAAACCTTCTGTCTATAAGTTATATGTGTATGGGGGTGACTGGACCCTGTCGCAGACCCAACCTTCTGTATATATGTTATATGTGTATGGGGGTGACTGGACATTGTCAGAGTCCCAACCTTCTGTCTATATGTTATATGTGTATGGGGGTGACTTGACACTGTCAGAGGCCAAACCTTCCGTCTATATGTTATATGTGTATGGGGGTGACTGGACACTGTCAGAGTCCAAACCTTCTGTCTATAAGTTATATGTGTATGGGGGTGACTGGACCCTGTCGCAGTCCCAACCTTCTGTATATATGTTATATGTGTATGGGGGTGACTGGACACTGTCAGAGTCCCAACCTTCCGTCTATATGTTATATGTGTATGGGGGTGACTGGACACTGTCAGAGTCCCAACCTTCCGTCTATATGTTATATGTGTATGGGGGTGACTGGACCCTGTCACAGTCCCAACCTTCTGTCTATATGTTATATGTGTATGGGGGTAACTGGACACTGTCAGAGTCCCAACCTTCTGTCTATATGTTATATGTGTATGGGGGTAACTGGACCCTGTCAGAGTCCCAACCTTCAGTTTATATGTGATATGTGTATGGGGGTGACTGGGCCCTGTCATAGTCCCAACCTTCTGTCTATATGTTATATGTGTATGGGGGTGACTGGACACTGTCAGAGTCCCAACCTTCCGTCTATATGTTATATGTGTATGGGGGTGACTGGACCCTGTCACAGTCCCAACCTTCCTTCTGTCTATATGTTATATGTGTATGGGGGAGACTGGACACTGTCAGAGTCCCAATCTTCTGTCTATATGTGATATGTGTATGGGGGTAACTGGACACTGTCATAGTCCCAACCTTCAGTCT
Source organism: Paraescarpia echinospica (assembly GCA_020002185.1). Lineage (NCBI taxonomy): Eukaryota > Metazoa > Annelida > Polychaeta > Sabellida > Siboglinidae > Paraescarpia > Paraescarpia echinospica. The sequence continues at coordinate 4,231 of JAHLWY010000440.1, forward strand.
ATATGTTATATGTGTATGTGGGTAACTGGACACTGTCAGAGTCCCAACCTTCTGTCTATATGTTATATGTGTATGGGGGTAACTGGACCCTGTCAGAGTCCCAACCTTCCGTTTATATGTGATATGTGTATGGGGGTGACTGGGCCCTGTCATAGCCCCAACCTTCTGTCTATATGTTATATGTGTATGGGGGTGACTGGACACTGTCAGAGTCCCAACCTTCTGTCTATATGTTATATGTGTATGGGGGTAACTGGACCCTGTCAGAGTCCCAACCTTCCGTCAGTATGTTATATGTGTATGGGGGTGACAGGACACTGTCAGAGTCCCACCCTTCTGGCTATATGTTATATGTGTATGCGGGTGACTGGACACTGTCAGAGTCCCAACCTTCCGTCTATATGTTATATGTGTATGGGGGTGACTGGACCCTGTCAGAGTCCCAACCTTCTGTCTATATGTTATATGTGTATGGGGGTGGCTGGACTCTGCCAGAGTCCCAACGTTCTGTCTATATGTTATATGTGTATGGGGGTGACTTGACACTGTCAGAGGCCAAACCTTCCGTCTATATGTTATATGTGTATGGGGGTGACTGGACACTGTCAGAGTCCAAACCTTCTGTCTATAAGTTATATGTGTATGGGGGTGACTGGACCCTGTCACAGTCCCAACCTTCTGTCTATATTTTATATGTGTATGGGGGTGACTGGACCCTGTCACAGTCCCAACCTTCTGTCTGTATGTTATATGTGTATGGGTGTAACTGGACCATGTCACAGTCATGAACCTTCCTTCTGTCTATATGTTATATGTGTATGGGGGAGACTGGACACTGTCAGAGTCCCAATCTTCTGTCTATATGTTATATGTGTATGGGGGTAACTGGACACTGTCATAGTCCCAACCTTCAGTCTATATGTTATATGTGTATGGGGGTAACTGGACACTGTCAGAGTCCCAACCTTCTGTCTATATGTTATATGTGTATGGGGGTAACTGGACCCTGTCAGAGTCCCAACCTTCCGTCTATATGTTATATGTGTATGGGGGTGACAGGACACTGTCAGAGTCCCACCCTTCTGTCTATATGTTATATGTGATTGCGGGTGACTGGACACTGTCAGAGTCCCAACCTTCCGTCTATATGTTATATGTGTGTGGGGGTGACTGGACCCTGTCAGAGTCCCAACCTTCTGTATATATGTTATATGTGTATGGGGGTGACTGGACCCTGTCACAGTCCCAACCTTCTGTATATGTTATATGTGTATGGGGGTGACTGGACATTGTCAGAGTCCCAACCTTCTGTCTATATGTTATATGTGTATGGGGGTGACTGGGCCCTGTCATAGTCCCAACCTTCTGTCTTTATGTTATATGTGTATGGGGGTGACTGGACACTGTCAGAGTCCCAACCTTCTGTCTATATGTTATATGTGTATGGGGGTAACTGGACCCTGTCAGAGTCCCAACCTTCCGTCAGTATGTTATATGTGTATGGGGGTGACAGGACACTGTCAGAGTCCCACCCTTCTGGCTATATGTTATATGTGTATGCGGGTGACTGGACACTGTCAGAGTCCCAACCTTCCGTCTATATGTTATATGTGTATGGGGGTGACTGGACCCTGTCAGAGTCCCAACCTTCTGTATATATGTTATATGTGTATGGGGGTGACTGGACCCTGTCACAGTCCCAACCTTCTGTATATATGTTATATGTGTATGGGGGTGACTGGACCCTGTCACAATCCCTACCTTCTGTATATATGTTATATGTGTATGGTGGTGACTGGACATTGTCAGAGTCCCAACCTTCTGTCTATATTTTATATGTGTATGGGGGTGACTGGACACTGTCAGAGTCCCAACCTTCCGTCTATATGTTATATGTGTATGGGGGTGACTGGGCCCTGTCATAGTCCCAACCTTCTGTCTATATGTTATATGTGTATGTGGGTAACTGGACACTGTTAGAGTCCCAACCTTCTGTCTATATGTTATATGTGTATGGGGGTAACTGGACCCTGTCAGAGTCCCAACCTTCCGTTTATATGTGATATGTGTATGGGGGTGACTGGGCCCTGTCATAGTCCCAACCTTCTGTCTATATGTTATATGTGTATGGGGGTGACTGAACACTGTCAGAGTCCCAACCTTCTGTCTATATGTTATATGTGTATGGGGGTAACTGGACCCTGTCAGAGTCCCAACCTTCCGTCTGTATGTTATATGTGTATGGGGGTGACAGGACACTGTCAGAGTCCCACCCTTCTGTCTATATGTTTTATGTGTATGCGGGTGACTGGACACTGTCAGAGTCCCAACCTTCCGTCTATATGTTATATGTGTATGGGGGTGACTGGACCCTGTCAGAGTCCCAACCTTCTGTCTATATGTTATATGTGTATGGGGGTGACTGGACTCTGCCAGAGTCCCAATGTTCTGTCTATATGTTATATGTGTATGGGGGTGACTTGACACTGTCAGAGGCCAAACCTTCCGTCTATATGTTATATGTGTATGGGGGTGACTGGACACTGTCAGAGTCCAAACCTTCTGTCTATAAGTTATATGTGTATGGGGGTGACTGGACCCTGTCGCAGTCCCAACCTTCTGTATATATGTTATATGTGTATGGGGGTGACTGGACACTGTCAGAGTCCCAACCTTCCGTCTATATGTTATATGTGTATGGGGGTGACTGGACACTGTCAGAGTCCCAACCTTCCGTCTATATGTTATATGTGTATGGGGGTGACTGGACCCTGTCACAGTCCCAACCTTCCTTCTGTCTATATGTTATATGTGTATGGGGGAGACTGGACACTGTCAGAGTCCCAATCTTCTGTCTATATGTGATATGTGTATGGGGGTAACTGGACACTGTCATAGTCCCAACCTTCAGTCTATATGTTATATGTGTATGTGGGTAACTGGACACTGTCAGAGTCCCAACCTTCTGTCTATATGTTATATGTGTATGGGGGTAACTGGACCCTGTCAGAGTCCCAACCTTCAGTTTATATGTGATATGTGTATGGGGGTGACTGGGCCCTGTCATAGTCCCAACCTTCTGTCTATATGTTATATGTGTATGGGGGTGACTGAACACTGTCAGAGTCCCAACCTTCTGTCTATATGTTATATGTGTATGGGGGTAACTGGACCCTGTCAGAGTCCCAACCTTCGGTCAGTATGTTATATGTGTATGGGGGTGACAGGACACTGTCAGAGTCCCACCCTTCTGTCTATATGTTATATGTGTATGCGGGTGACTGGACACTGTCAGAGTCCCAACCTTCCGTCTATATGTTATATGTGTATGGGGGTGACTGGACCCTGTCAGAGTCCCAACCTTCTGTCTATATGTTATATGTGTATGGGGGTGGCTGGACTCTGCCAGAGTCCCAACGTTCTGTCTATATGTTATATGTGTATGGGGGTGACTTGACACTGTCAGAGGCCAAACCTTCCGTCTATATGTTATATGTGTATGGGGGTGACTGGACACTGTCAGAGTCCAAACCTTCTGTCTATAAGTTATATGTGTATGGTATGGGGGTGACTGGACCCTGTCACAGTCCCAACCTTCTGTCTATATTTTATATGTGTATGGGGGTGACTGGACCCTGTCACAGTCCCAACCTTCCGTCTGTATGTTATATGTGTATGGGTGTAACTGGACCATGTCACAGTCATGAACCTTCCTTCTGTCTATATGTTATATGTGTATGGGGGAGACTGGACACTGTCAGAGTCCCAATCTTCTGTCTATATGTTATATGTGTATGGGGGTAACTGGACACTGTCAGAGTCCCAACCTTCTGTCTATATGTTATATGTGTATGGGGGTAACTGGACACTGTCAGAGTCCCAATCTTCTGTCTATATGTTATATGTGTATGGGGGTAACTGGACACTGTCATAGTCCCAACCTTCAGTCTATATGTTATATGTGTATGGGGGTAACTGGACACTGTCAGAGTCCCAACCTTCTGTCTATATGTTATATGTGTATGGGGGTAACTGGACCCTGTCAGAGTCCCAACCTTCCGTCTATATGTTATATGTGTATGGGGGTGACAGGACACTGTCAGAGTCCCACCCTTCTGTCTATATGTTATATGTGATTGCGGGTGACTGGACACTGTCAGAGTCCCAACCTTCCGTCTATATGTTATATGTGTGTGGGGGTGACTGGACCCTGTCAGAGTCGCAACCTTCTGTATATATGTTATATGTGTATGGGGGTGACTGGACCCTGTCATAGTCCCAACCTTCTGTCTTTATGTTATATGTGTATGGGGGTGACTGGACACTGTCAGAGTCCCAACCTTCTGTCTATATGTTATATGTGTATGGGGGTAACTGGACCCTGTCAGAGTCCCAACCTTCCGTCAGTATGTTATATGTGTATGGGGGTGACAGGACACTGTCAGAGTCCCACCCTTCTGGCTCTATGTTATATGTGTATGCGGGTGACTGGACACTGTCAGAGTCCCAACCTTCCGTCTATATGTTATATGTGTATGGGGGTGACTGGACCCTGTCAGAGTCCCAACCTTCTGTATATATGTTATATGTGTATGGGGGTGACTGGACACTGTCACAGTCCCAACCTTCTGTATATATGTTATATGTGTATGGGGGTGACTGGACCCTGTCACAATCCCTACCTTCTGTATATATGTTATATGTGTATGGTGGTGACTGGACATTGTCAGAGTCCCAACCTTCTGTCTATATTTTATATGTGTATGGGGGTGACTGGACACTGTCAGAGTCCCAACCTTCCGTCTATATGTTATATGTGTATGGGGGTGACTGGGCCCTGTCATAGTCCCAACCTTCTGTCTATATGTTATATGTGTATGGGGGTGACTGGACCCTGTCATAGTCCCAACCTTCTGTCTATATGTTATATGTGTATGGGGGTGACTGGACATTGTCAGAATCCCAACCTTCTGTCTATATGTTATACGTGTATGGGGGTGACTGGACACTGTCAGAGTCCCAACCTTCCGTCTATATGTTATATGTGTATGGGGGTGACTGGGCCCTGTCATAGTTCCAACCTTCTGTCTACATGTTATATGTGTATGGGGGTGACTGGACACTGTCAGAGTCCCAATCTTCTGTCTATATGTTATTTGTGTATGGGGGTAACTGGACACTGTCATAGTCCCAACCTTCCGTCTATCTGTTGTATGTGTATGGGGGTGACTGGACACTGTCAGAGTCCCAACCTTCCATCTATATTTTATATGTGTATGGGTGTGACTGGGCCCTGTCAGAGTCCCAACCTTCTGTATATATGTTATATGTGTATGGGGGTGACTGGACACTGTCAGAGTCCCAACCTTCCGTCTATATGTTATATGTTTATGGGGGTGACTGGACACTGTCAGAGTCCCAACCTTCTCTCTATATGTAATATATATGTATGGGGGTGACTGGACACTGTCAGAGTCCCAACTTTCCGTCTATATGTTATATGTGTATGGGGGTGACTGGACACTGTCAGTGTCCCAACCTTCCGTCTATATGTTATATGTGTGTGGGGGTGACTGGGCCCTGTCAGAGTCCCAACCTTCTGTCTATATGTTATATGTGTATGGGGGTGACTGGACACTGTCAGAGTCCAAACCTTCCGTTTATATGTTATATGTGTATGGGGGTGACTGGACACTGTCAGAGTCCAAACCTTCTGTCTATATGTTATATATGTATGGGGGTGACTGGACACTGTCACAGTCCCAACCTTCTGTCTATATTTTATGTGTATGGGGGTGACTGGACACTGTCACAGTCCCAACCTTCCGTCTGTATGTTATATGTGTATGGGTGTAACTGGACCCTGTCACAGTCCCAACCTTCCTTCTGTCTATATGTTATATGTGTATGGGGGTGACTGGACACTGTCAGAGTCCCAATCTCCTGTCTATATGTGATATGTGTATGGGGGTAACTGGACACTGTCATAGTCCCAACCTTCAGTCTATATGTTATATGTGTATGTGGGTAACTGGACACTGTCAGAGTCCCAACCTTCTGTCTATATGTTATATGTGTATGGGGGTAACTGGACCCTGTCAGAGTCCCAAACTTCCGTTTATATGTGATATGTGTATGGGGGTGACTGGGCCCTGTCATAGTCCCAACCTTCTGTCTATATGTTATATGTGTATGGGGGTGACTGAACACTGTCAGAGTCCCAACCTTCTGTCTATATGTTATATGTGTATGGGGGTGACTGAACACTGTCAGAGTCCCAACCTTCTGTCTATATGTTATATGTGTATGGGGGTAACTGGACCCTGTCAGAGTCCCAACCTTCCGTCTGTATGTTATATGTGTATGGGGGTGACAGGACACTGTCAGAGTCCCACCCTTCTGTCTATATGTTATATGTGTATGCGGGTGACTGGACACTGTCAGAGTCCCAACCTTCCGTCTATATGTTATATGTGTATGGGGGTGACTGGACCCTGTCAGAGTCCCAACCTTCTGTCTATATGTTATATGTGTATGGGGGTGACTGGACTCTGTCAGAGTCCCAACGTTCTGTCTATATGTTATATGTGTATGGGGGTGACTTGACACTGTCAGAGGCCAAACCTTCCGTCTATATGTTATATGTGTATGGGGGTGACTGGACACTGTCACAGTCCCAACCTTCTGTCTATATTTTATATGTGTATGGGGGTGACTGGACCCTGTCACAGTCCCAATCTTCCTTCTGTCTATATGTTATATGTGTATGGGGGAGACTGGACACTGTCAGAGTCCCAATCTTCTGTCTATATGTTATATGTGTATGGGGGTAAATGGACACTGTCATAGTCCCAACCTTCAGTCTATATGTTATATGTGTATGGGGGTAACTGGACACTGTCAGAGTCCCAACCTTCTGTCTATATGTTATATGTGTATGGGGGTAACTGGACCCTGTCAGAGTCCCAACCTTCCGTCTATATGTTATATGTGTATGGGGGTGACAGGACACTGTCAGAGTCCCACCCTTCTGTCTATATGTTATATGTGTGTGGGGGTGACTGGACCCTGTCAGAGTCCCAACCTTCTGTCTATATGTTATATGTGTATGGGGGTGACTGGGCCCTGTCCTAGTCCCAACCTTCTGTCTTTATGTTATATGTGTATGGGGGTGACTGGACACTGTCAGAGTCCCAACCTTCTGTCTATATGTTATATGTGTATGGGGGTAACTGGACCCTGTCAGAGTCCCAACCTTCCGTCAGTATGTTATATGTGTATGGGGGTGACAGGACACTTTCAGAGTCCCACCCTTCTGGCTCTATGTTATATGTGTATGCGGGTGACTGGACACTGTCAGAGTCCCAACCTTCCGTCTATATGTTATATGTGTATGGGGGTGACTGGACCCTGTCAGAGTCCCAACCTTCTGTATATATGTTATATGTGTATGGGGGTGACTGGGCCCTGTCATAGTTCCAACCTTCTGTCTACATGTTATATGTGTATGGGGGTGACTGGACACTGTCAGAGTCCCAATCTTCTGTCTATATGTTATTTGTGTATGGGGGTAACTGGACACTGTCATAGTCCCAACCTTCCGTCTTTATGTTATATGTGTATGGGGGTGACTGGACACTGTCAGAGTCCCAACCTTCCGTCTATATGTTATATGTGTATGGGGGTGACTGGACACTGTCAGAGTCCCAACCTTCCGTCTATATTTTATATGTGTATGGGTGTGACTGGGCCCTGTCAGAGTCCCAACCTTCTGTATATATGTTATATGTGTATGGGGGTGACTGGACACTGTCAGAGTCCCAACCTTCCGTCTATATGTTATATGTGTATGGGGGTGACTGGACACTGTCAGAGTCCCAACCTTCTCTCTATATGTAATATATATGTATGGCGGTGACTGGACACTGTCAGAGTCCCAACTTTCCGTCTATATGTTATATGTGTATGGGGGTGACTGGACACTGTCAGTGTCCCAACCTTCCGTCTATATGTTATATGTGTATGGGGGTGACTGGGCCCTGTCAGAGTCCCAACCTTCTGTCTATATGTTATATGTGTATGGGGGTGACTGGACTCTGTCAGAGTCCCAACCTTCTGTCTATATGTTATATGTGTATGGGGGTGACTTGACACTGTCAGAGGCCAAACCTTCCGTCTATATGTTATATGTGTATGGGGGTGACTGGACACTGTCAGAGTCCTAACCTTCCGTTTATATGTTATATGTGTATGGGGGTGACTGGACACTGTCAGAATCCAAATCTTCTGTCTATATGTTATATGTGTATGGGGGTGACTTTACCCTGTCACAGTCCCAACCTTCCGTCTGTATGTTATATGTGTATGGGTGTAACTGGACACTGTCAGTGTCCCAACCTTCTGTCTATATGTTATATGTGTATGGGGGTGACGGGACACTGTCAGAGTCCCAACCTTCTGTCTATATGTTATATGTGTATGGGGGAGGCTCACGCTAGCACTGTTTGGAAGCTACAAGATGACAGAGGGCACTACAACAGAGAGGCTCATGCTAGCACTGTTTGGTCTTACTAGACAGGCAGTGTATACACTGTATCATTGGACCCACTGGTGATTTAAAAGTGTCATGCTAATGTTGTCTACAGTTTCCAGTATAGGTGGATAAAACAGCCTTGTTTATGAAACGCTGTAGTGCACGCCGCTCTACGCTGTAAATACAGCTGACTAGAAAACAGCCGTCACGACTCACGGCAAAGCAGGCATGCGGCCGCTGCTGACTACCAGCGGCGCGGCAGCCGTTTAAAGTTCAACAGCGGCTGGCTCAGCCGCTAGCAGCAGCCGTATCATATTTCATCAACGTCGGTTATAAGCAAGGGCGTTTATACAGTGGTTATACGCGTATTATGTAGTAGATTTACTGTCCATGCATGCGGGTGCTACTGATTTCCAGCAGCTCAGCGCGGCAGCCGTTTCACTAGGACAAAAGATCACAGTTCATCCGCGATGTGGCTGACTCAGCAGCTAGCAGCAGAGCGGTATCATATTTCATCCGGCTAGCAGCAGAGCGGTATCATATCTCAGCAACGTCAGACATATGGTTATTTAACGGTTATAAGCATAGGGCGTTTATACAGTGGTTATACAGTGGTAATTTCCGTAGGGCTATTATGTAGTGGTTATGTAGTGGTTTTACTGATACCTCCAATCCACGTAAGTACTTAGAACACCTGACATTAAAATAATGACGAAAAGTATGTCCTAACAATGCCACTAGAGGGCAGATAGCACACATACACCACACATAGCCGCTAGTGGGCCGCTCCAAGGTGGTCCTGTCAATCAAAGGGTAATTAAGTGTGGGCCTGTCAATCAAAGGTAATTAAGAGATAAGAGGACTTTTTATTAGTATGCTTCCACTTTTAGGAAAAAATGCCGACTTCCTTTGATGACCGTTTTTATTAGTATGCTTCCACTTTTAGGAAAAAATGAGTCGGGTTCAAAAATCCTTTGATGTTCCTTTGATCTCAGTGCATGATCTTTTTGGACGGGGGCATACGCCACATAATAACTACTCTTGACACCTCTGCCCTATTGAGACAAGGCTGATCAGTGATATAAATACTCAAGTCAACAAATCCAAATGGCAATAAAGCGAAATCAACTTCCTCTACTAGAGCTAAGATAATAAAATAATACTTCAATTGACTTTATTTACACGTTAGTGTTGGCTGCTTTTTCGTATCTTAGTGGATAAATTTCTGCAATAAATGTACGGGGCTTGTGCTGTAGAAATATGGTATATATTTATTGATAAGCCTAAGCTAACAAGGCTCTACAAAGTTGACCTAGTAACCAAGGCTGTTATCAACAAGACGCAGGTGCAACCAATTTACAAGACTAGTCAATTTACAAGACCAATCAAGCTAACCAAACAATACGTGGGCAAAATCCTACCCTTTAAGGATGGCCTGGTATGTTCACAAAGTAAAACACTGCCTTTAGCACTGGTTCAACCCCCTCCCAACAATCCCCCCTCACCAATACGTGGAGTTGGAATTGCAGTTTTTACAATCCAAAATTGCTATCGTCAATCTGCATTAACATGTTTCACTCACTGCGTGGCGCCACTGTAGCAATTTATTTCCTTGCCATATGTGGTGATGACCAATCAACCCCAGGTAATTGTTTCAAAACATATTTTGGCAGTTTGCCAACTTGTGCGCCCACCCCTTAATCAATCAGGCCGAAATCCTAAAAAATCCAATCATATTTGTTTTATTAATTACTGTAAAGTTTTGATAAAAAAAACACCTATCATGCTAAAGTGCACTGGGAAGATTAACTCTGAAAGATTGCTTTCTAGTTTTACAAACGTTTGTGCAAAGTATGTTTTGTGAGTTACTGCAGATAGTGGTTTCTGTTCTTTGAACAATAGACATTTGCAGCTGTATTGAGATGTATTAATCTGTTCATTCTGTGTGATTTGGGCCATGGCTATGTGACTTTGCATGTCAATATAATGTTGTATTTTGTTCCAGTTTCAGGGCAAACATTGTAAATTACGAAGAAACTTAAAAGAATTACCTCAACCGTGGGATATTACCGTTTTCAGCCAAGGCGTGTGTTTTTTTACCGCACCATCTAAACCATCGATGTCACTTGTCAGAGAGTAAAAGGACCAGAATTCACAAACAGGAATAAGTCTACTGATGTTGGCACGGATCTATTTAAAGTGCTCAATCCATTTCTGTTTTACACTTCTGTTTACAACATAACAACTGATGACAATGAAATGTTGATGCTTCACATTCAAACATCATGTGTATAATCAGAAATGTAAATTTGAAATACCTTGACATTATTGCCTAGATAACTGTACTAAATAATATGACACAATCTTTTTATCATGTCTAGATATTCTTTGGAAACTCAAGCTGAGACACACATCAAAGCTACATCAAAACTAAAGGGTTAGCCAATACAACAATCAATTGAAACTAAACATGGCCGCTTCTTAGTGCAAACATCACATGAAGCAAGAGTACAGATTTTTATGTAAACAACCGCAAATGTAAACTATTATCATTTTATGATCCAAGGAATTGTTTTGAATTGTCAGGATTTATGTGACCTTGCAAACAAGAGTAATGAGATAGAATGCAGATGCAGTTTTCCATCAATGGTTGACAGATAAAATAAATGTGCTTCCTTGACCATCTAATCTACACAAAAACTACTAAGTCAACTCTTAGCCCACAGAGCTTATGTCCACAGAACCCATGTCCAGAGAGACACATATACTGATCTATGCAGTTAATCCCAGGGATCATTACTTGATTCTACCTCATTATTCCAAAGCTGTGCTCTAGAATCCGGAGATTAGTGGGGTCAGACCATGATTAAACTTCCTGTTGTGTTGCATAAAGTCATAGGACTTACAACATGGTGATACTTGAAATTTGAAAGAAAAAAACCCATATTCTAATGTGAACGGAGTGCAATTGGTCAGGAGGTTTAGTGATAGAATGTACAGGCAGAGAAATTACCAACAGAGTCACTTGTGAAACAACCTGCTCGCCACACCATCTGGTAAGCAGAGGAAAAACAGTTCCTCATGTTGAAACGTCAATGTGAGTCAAACATTTCTAGTTGTGTACATATTAAGAAAATTTTGTTATTTTCTCAGGTCCAGTTCTCTTATAGTCTGACAAAACGTCAATATGGCCACCAAGGAGGAAATCAACTCTGTTCTGTGTCCGTTATTCCCAAGCCTTGCTCTAGAATCCACAGCCTAGAGGCCACTGTCCCGCAAGGCAAGGCTTGGATCATTTGGGGAAAGTTTGGAGTTTGCCAGGAAACAACAGCTGAGGACTACAAGAGCTTGCTTAATGATGATAAACGACCCACTCTCCCAGTGTATTCCTCCCTTGGACCCAATACACTGGCCGACTAAATGGGCGCTTTTGACAGGAATGTAGCATGTTTTGTCCCCAGTGTTTGGAACAATTGGTCAGTTGATGGGCATTTTATCAAGTGGAGATTTTGCAGCTGTTGCAAGTTGTGACACAGAGAGAGCTCTTAAAGATTAAACAAAATTTTACCACAAATTTACAATTGTTTTTAAGATTACCAGATTGACACCCAACACATGGTAAGTGGCCAGGAAAGCTTATTGATGATTCAATGATTATTCAACTATGAGTAACTGGTAAATCAAGCAGCCTGCTCTTAATCTTATGGGATAATTTGTTCATTTTATTTTATATCACATCTATGTTGCTAACATTTATAATACAAAAATAGATCAATAACTTTGTTCCTTTAGTGCACACAATATATGTTTGTGTGTGGGCATAGACATAAACACACACCCAAACAATTATATATATATAATTACAATGTGCGGCAATCTTCTTTAATTTATTATAATATAATTCAGTATATTTGCTATTTACAAACAAAGCCTTACTTGATTCTGATACAAAAATTACCAAAGCTATTACTGGTCAATTACTTCATTATGTCACAGAATAGGCCATTCGTTGAGGTCAGCTGTACACATTCATATTCGATACCGCATAATAACAATGCATTATAAACTGGGATTCACTTATTTATGATGTTTTGAGTCTGTTTATTGAGAGCTTTGAGAAAACGTTTATTTACTGTAGCCGCCCGGATGTAGCTATCCCGGATGTTAAGTCTAACTCAATACGCTAGGTGGCGATAACAGTCACTCAGTTAGTCAGTAATTGAACTATACAGAGTTGAACACTACATCCCTCCCCAAACTGGATAAAAGATACAGCGTTCTGAAAAAAAAACATTAGTAAAAATGCATAGGCCCGATTACATAGTGTCCTTGCATGGAAAAAACAATTACTAGCCAGACTACAACATTGTTATGGGTAGTGTCTGTATGACAAGGCATTATTATGTTAGTGATACGAATTAGTACACATCGTAGTCGTCGAGATGTCGCGGGCGATTGCGCATGCGAGCTGGATAGCGAGGCATCTCGTCGACGTCATCAGGCAGGATTTGCTGATCTTCGGCGTCACCGATGTCACCGGTGCTGATGTCATCATCCCAGCTCGACTCATCTTCCGATTCGACTACGTCGCTCGTGACGTGTTTGAAGAATGACGAATTTCGCGTCACTCGATGCGTTCCACGCTGCGCAGTGACCATGGAACCTTTGACGTGTGTGACGTGGTACGGACGTGGATCATACGCTGGGTCGATTTTGCGCCTCCTCATCGGCGGTTTGATGATGACCGCGTCACCTTCCTTGATGGTCGAAGGCTTGACGTACGCTTTGTCGTCAGCTGCACGTTTCATCTTCGCTTTGTTGTTCTGGTCGCGTTGTTGTACGTCCTTCCTGTTGAACGGCTCGGGTGTCGTTTGTGGCAACTTGACCTTCATCCATCGTCCGTGTAGAAGTGTTGCTAGAGGAGATCCGGTTGTCGCATGTGGAGTTGCGCGATAGTTGCGAAGGAACCGATTCATCTCGGCTCTCCAGTCTTTCTGCTCACAGATAGATGTTTTGATGACTTTCTTCACCGTTCGCATGAAACGCTCGACTTCGGCGTTCGCTCGCGGCCAGTACGGAGTGATCTTCCTGTGGCGGAAACCGAGATCTGAAGCAAAGTTTGCAAAGTCACGACTGTTAAACGGTGGACCGTTGTCCGTTCGAAGTGTGTCGGGCGTACCATACTCTGACAATACTTTGTCCAAACGAGGGATCACCACGTTTGCCGATGTTGACGATACGATTTCAACGATCGGGAATCTTGAGTAATCGTCCATTAGGACCAGCAAGTATTGTCCCATGGGTAGTTCTGCGAAATCTGCGCTGATTTCTGTCCAGGGCGCTGCGGGTAGTGGACTCATCTGCAAAGGTTCACGTTTGACCTCTGGCACAGCCGCTTGACACGCAATGCATGATTTGACACGACGTTCGACCATCTTGTCGATGCCGGGGAACCAAATCTTCTCTCGCAGCATTGCTTTTGTCTTCACGATTCCCTGATGACCTTCGTGGGCAAGGTCGACCGCGCATTTCTGCAGTGTTGCGGGGATGGCCAACCGATGACCACGAAGAATGGTGTCACCTTCAACTGTAGTCGTCAGCTCGTTCTTCAGCAGTTGGTAGGACTTGTACGACTCGACGTCTACCTTGTCTGACAAGTTTTGCTGCCATTTTCCAGTGCGTAGGGCTTGCACTACAGCTTGTAGTGTCGCGTCGGCCATTGTTGCGCATCGCACTTGTTCGATCGACATCGCTTTCGGCACGGAGTTGATCGAGATGTAATCGATGAACTCCTCAGCGACCTTCTCTTCACGGGAAATCTGACGCGTTTGTTGGCATGGGTGTCGTGACAAGAAGTCTGCAGGGTTATCTGACCCCGGACGGTAGACCACGGTGGCGTTGTAGGGCTGCAGCCTGATTGCCCACCGCTCGATGCGTGCTGTTGGTTGAGACTTTGGGTTGCCGTAGATCGACACTAGCGGTTTGTGGTCAGTGAATACCACGACCGGTTGACCGTAGACGTATAGGTGAAAGTGTTCACAGGCCCATACGACGGCCAGCGCCTCGCGTTCGGTCTGGGAGTACCTCTGCTCCACGGCGGTTAGCGCACGACTGTCGTACGCGATGACACGCTCGTCTGACTCGGCACTCTCTGTGAGGATTGTGCCAAGGCCGACAGGACTGGCGTCCACGTAGATTGCCGTTTTCTTTCGCTCATCAAAGTACGCCAGCACCGGCGCCTTCGATAGCGATTGACGTATAGAGGCGAGAGACGTGCTGCACTCATCCGTCCAGTTCCAAAGCGCATCTTTCTTCGTCAACTCTCGTAGAGGTTGCGTCATCGTCGCGTAACCAGGGATGAATCTTGCACAGAAGTTGGACATGCCGAGAAGACTTCTGACCTGCGTTGCGTTTGACGGAGTGTCGAGATTCTGGATCGCTGACACCTTCTTTGGATCAGCAGAGAGTCCTCCTCGGGAGAAGACGTACCCGAAGAACTCAAGCGTGCCCTTGTTGTAAGAGCATTTCTTTTTGTTCAGCGTGAGACCATGTTCGCGCAGTCGTTGGAACGTCGCCTTCAGGTGCTGATCGTGCTCCTTCTGCGTTGCGCCGAACACGAGAATGTCATCGCTGATGTTGATCGCACCGGATATGCCACTTAGTGTTTCGCGAATGGCATTCTGGAACACTTCGGCTGCACTAGACACACCGAAATTGAGACGTTTATATCTCCACAGGCCGATGTGCGTGGAGAAAGTGGTGATAGGTCGCGATGACGGTTCGAGTTTCAGCTGATTGTAGCCTTGGTTCAAGTCGAGTTTGCTGAACACAGCTGCACCGTTGAGGTCGTTTACAAGCTCGTTGATGGTCGGCGTGATGTGACGTTCTTGCGTGATCGCCTGATTCGCTTGGCGCATGTCGACACACACCCGGATCTGACCTTCACTTTTCGGTTTCGGTACTACGACCAATGGCGATACCCAGGGCGTTGCCCCCTCGACGCGCTCGATGACGCCGAGTTCCTCGTCTCGCTTCAACTCCTGTTCCAGTTGCTGCCTGACGTGAAACGGGATCCTCCTATGTGGTTGCGCAACAGGTTGCACCGTCTCGTCGACGTGTAATTTCACTTTGAAATCCTTTAGTTGACCGAGACCTTGGAAAAGGTCGTCATACTCGGAGACTAAGCGATCGATAGCTGTAGCCTGTGGCTGGTTGGTCGATAGCGGTTGCACGACTCGTACCAGATGAAGTCGCTTTGACGTCTTCCATCCCAGAAGTGAGCCACCTGAGCCCGCTACAACATAGAACAGTTCGTCACTTTGTTGTGTTGCAGATTTCACAGTGGCAGTGAAGATACCCTTGACGAGAAGTGGCTTTGCAGATCCGTACGGGAAGATCTTCGTGTCATCGCGGCTCAGCTGCGGTTGCGGTGTCATCGTGGCGTAGTCGCATTCATCGATGATGTTGATTTCAGCTCCCGAGTCAGCAATGACGTTCAGTTCGTGGCCGTTGATATTGACAATGAAGTGTGGACGTGCATCGCGTTTGTTGACACCGACGTTGCACAGTGATAGTTTGTAGACACACGCGTCATCACTCGAACTGTCTTCAGCCGCAACGATGTGTACACCTCGCTTCTGTGGTTTACGCGTGTTCGGTTTACGTTACTCCGTTTTCGTCGGTCTGCGCGTTGTTGGTCTAGACAGGCAGCATGAAGCGAAGTGATTCATCTTGTGACAGTTCATACACTCCTTCCCAGCGGCAGGGCAGGACGATCTCCCTCCAGGGTGCGGCCACGTCTGCGCACAGTTGCGGCACACGTTATTCTCGTCCTTCGGTTTCGTAACCCACTGTGATTGTTTGAGTTTGTGGGTTGACATCTTGTTGACAGACACCGACTGACTGTTGTGATTGACGCGTTCTATGTCCTTGGCTTGCATCTCGGACAGTTCCATGACCTTTGCGATATCCACCAGTTTGGTCAATGTTATGTCGGGGTCACTTAGTGCCTTCCGTCGAAGCCGACTAGACTCGCATTTCTGTACGATCTGGCTCATGATTTCTCTGTCGATATCGGAGAACTCACACGTTTTTGCAAGCTGCCTCAGCCTCGTGTAGTACGCGGTGATGTCTTCCCCCTTCTCCTGCTTTGCCTGTCTGAACTTGTAGACTTCGTATTCGCGGTTTCTCTTTGGAGCGAAGTGTGTTGTGAGTGCTTTGACTGCTTTCTCAAGTTCATTTTCGTCATCGTCACTAGCGACGACAGGCAGCGTGTCGAAGATATCGTGCGTTTCTTCACCCGCATAATGAAGCAGTAGTGCGCGTTGACGTGTGTCGTCCGTGATGTTGCACGCCGTCATGAGATTTTTGAAGCGAGCGACCCATTTGGTCCAGCGAATTGCGACGTCACCGCTTGCACTAACATCGAAGTATGGATACGTTGGCAGATCGGACATTATTGCAGTACTTAACTTTGTTGCGAAGTTCACACCTGCATCACTCGTCGCCAAATATGATGTTTTGAGTCTGTTTATTGAGAGCTTTGCGAAAACGTTTATTTACTGTAGCCGCCCGGATGTAGCTATCCCGGATGTTAAGTCTAACTCAATACGCTAGGTGGCGATAACAGTCACTCAGTTAGTCAGTAATTGGACTATACAGAGTTGAACACTACATTATTCACATAAGTTGCTGTCAGATCCACAGGATCAGGGATAAGACATTTTAGGGGCAATTAATGACCCATAGATTGTGACATCAAATCAAAAACTTCAAAGGGGAAACATTAAATCACTGGGTCTGATTAGATTTTGGGAAAGCAGCTAACATGTTGGTCTATAAAAACAATTGCAATATCTTGTTTGTACATGTCGTTTTTTCAGTTTTCGTGAAACCATTGCATGAATTGTAAAAATATGTTTTATTACATCCAGTCGAATTTTTGAAAATAGTAAAATATTATTATTACATGTAGCGTAAAACTATTCACATTTTTATGTTTTCCAAATGAATATTGTAATGATATTACTAAAAATATAATATTTATGTATACTCTTTTATTCCAAAAAATGTGCATATCACATGATTCGATGAACTATTCACTCTACAATTCTGAACATCAAAGAACCTAATTCGAAATGGGCTGAATCAAGTGACAGGAGTTTTCCTACAGTCAGTAATCAGTATTCACGGTAAGAGACTGTCCAGTGGGCTACGCAGAATATATTACAAGAACTTGAGTGACCAGCAATGACCAGTACTGAACAATAGTGACCACAATGTGCCACAGTCACCAATTGGACAAACGTGTATTTTGTCATCTAGAACAGTCGGGAAACCCATTCTTTGTAAGATGTTTCCAGACTGATCACACAAACCCAACTGATTATTTATTGGATTAATCAACTCTATACTTTTAACATGTGCACTTATTTTATTTTATCTGCACATAATATCATATGTGTATACTTAAATATTATTTGTTTAATTTATTATTACTTATCAGTATAATTTGTTTTGATTTTTAACGCATGACCTAAATGCATGTTTATATTAAATTGTTTACTCCATGACATTTGCCAGTATTATATATCTACATTTGTTACAAATATTTTATGTATGTATGGACTTGTTTGTTCTGATTATTGAATCCTAGAGTGCCAGATAAGTTCTCTGCAGCTCACTTGTTACTAAATATGTATAACTTAAAACATTAGTTGAATATTTTCCTTCAAAATCTAGGACTGTTTCCAGAAATTACATCACAGAAATTCGGAGTACACTTCTCCACTGATTCATTGGCTATCGCACGTCTGATTTGTGGTTAATTACCCACAAGGCCGTGCACTAGAGAGAAATGGCAAAAATGTATGTGGCAAACATCAGGGCCCGTATGCATGGAGCGCGGATAACTCCTTTATCCGCGTTTGGCGGCTATCCGGCGGATAAACGTAATAAATTGGTATGCATAACGCACGGATGGGACTATCCGGTGATGTAAACGCGGATAAAGTTATACACACATTTTTCTGTGTATAGTGGCATATTCGCCGTATAAAAATGGCGGTTCTCGTTCTGTAACGCTACCGACAAAGGCGAATTCTACGAAGATATCGGGACCGAAGCCATCGTTGTGACGCGTTTGAAGACGAACAACTAGTTATTATAAAGTTTCGCTGTAGACGACAAGACGTCGTAGGCATAAATATTACAGACGCCACACCAAGAGATCAAGGTTTGGATCGTTGATGCCGCTGCTACAGTACAAAAATTCTACAAGTGCTCGTAAACTAAAACTGCGATATTATCATAATTATGACAGCGGCGTTTTTTAGGACGATTGATTGGGATTTACCAGTCTAAAATACATATTGGACTACCAAATCAGCGCCAAGCAGACAGGCAAAGTTTTACCAAGTTAATTTTAATGGCATTATTTGTCACCAATATTCAATAATTAATAACGAAGTGGTTATTCTTCCGGTTGCCGTAACCCAGATTTGGACAGCTATTCTTCCGCGAGTTGGGCCGCGCATGCGCCGTAAGCCTACTTCGTCATAGTATAGCCGCGCATGCGCAGGTTCGGTGCATTTCACAAAATGGAAGTTAGGAAATAGTTCGTAGGTGTCAATGTCGGTGATCAATTGTCTTCCTTTTCGCAATTTTCCGATAAAATCAAACAACTTCAAGATGCCAGTTTTCTGCAAATGTATTTGCGCGATTCAAGAACCATTGACGGTGCCAAACAGCGTATGCCGAACATTGCAGGAAAGGCAAATCCCGATGTGAAGTATACTGGCTTGGGCAATATTCGGTGGTAAACTGCACAAGCAAAGCCGACGCCAGAGCCACATCACACTAAGTCTGCTTATTTAAGTAATTATATTATCTTTGAGTGTAATAACCCTGTTTGAGGGTACTATGTAGTCAGCTAGCAAATCGTTTTAGCCGTTACTCGTTTGAATGAAGATGCACGTCACTGTCTGTGCCTTACTAGTTACTAAGCGTGAGCTGTGCCGCAGTGGCTATGTCCTATGCGTAGACTAACAAATGTCTTGTTTTTGTTTGCCGTATCGTAAAACTTGAATGTCCACGTTATATCCCGTTTCAAACCTTGGGTAAGTTAGTGACATCAGTTGATTGACATTCGTGCACATGCATGTACGTATTGAAAATTAATATTCACGTATAAATGTTGTCTATTCCTGTCGGCAAACTTCATGTTAAAAGTGACATCAACTGATTGACATTCCTATTTTGTTTTCAGTCGGTGCAGTACATGATCAGCCAACGATGAAGCTTGATGACCCGGTCGAACTTCTTGCATCTTCGTTACAGAGTCCTTAAAGACTAGTAAGTTTGTACCACATTGTATTTGCCGTAGTAGTTATATCTTTTGAAATAAAAAAGTAGGTACTTTAACTCAGAATGCGTTAACAACAGGTCTGCCTTTGCCTAAAGTAAAACCAAACACTGAGTAAGTGGGTTATTAATTATAATTCCAGGAATGTTTTAATGTGCATAAATATACTTGTTATTTTGGCTAGTACAATTGGGAGTTACAAATCACTTATTACAGTACGTAAAAATGTTTTGGTTTTTCTCCATATATAACTATTTCCTGGTATTATATTGTATTGTATTTATTCAGATTCCAACAAGTCCAGTGGACCCAGTAACAGGACTAATAACTGAAACAATACATATCAATAATAAACAATAATAGAATAATAATAAAAATTATAAGGACATAAAATCCACACAATATCAACATCAAATATACCAGGCAAACATCCGTCATACATAGAAATGTTTTTTAATTGAGGATCTAAAGGTTTCAGCCTCTGAAAATATATCACAAGTTGGATCACTTAAATACCATATGTTGAAAGTAGTCATACATCTATTCAAAACACAATGTTTTTTAATGTTGATTCTGCTATTGGAAACTCTAAAAGGGATGTAGTTTCGTAGAGATCGTGAAGGACAGTGAAATTGGATAGCCCCTACCAGATACGACGAGTCTAGTTGGGAGTGCACGCACTTGTGTAAAAACAAAAGATCTGCAACTTGCCTACGATTTTGAAGGGAAGGTAGTCTAAAATGATGGCAAAGCTGAGGATAACTGTCAGAGGAGTAGTGTATTTTAGATTTGTAACATAGATAGATATTTAATGAATGTTTATATGTATTTTCACTTGTTCTTCCAAGGTCTTGTTACTGGCTATTTTAACCTGCCAGTTATCATCTGTTGACAGGTCTCGGTAACATGAAAATGCCGCCATCAATGAGGAAGAGGGGTCGACCCAAGGGGGCAGAGTTGACTGTCACTGGCTTGCTGGGAAGGGTGAAAAAGGACAAACTGGTCAAATTCCTCACCAAGCTTCCTGTAGTTAGAGATTATGGTATGACACTAGCTGAAATGAACTTTCTTGCATAAAAATCTAAAAATGTGTTTCTACTTATTTTACTGGTAATAAACGTCACTTTTATAACATTTACTTAAGCATAACTCTAAATAACTTATACTTACAGATAAAGCATGCATCTGTCATATAATAAATTTATATATTAGTTTATAATAATTTGTATGTACATTTTGCTCTGCTGGTTTGTACAAAGCGAGACACCACTACACACTGGTTGCTTGTCGAAAGCTTCGGACGGCTCGAGAACAGTACAGACTGCCTTGACAGCGACGTCTGTCTAAGGGCAATACAGAAGCACTGCGAGACGCCAACGTGGCACGCAGTGTAGCAGATGGCGTACGCCCTGGTGAAGGATGGCGTGTGGTATTGCGCAACATGCACGTTGACACTGGATGATAATGAGAATTTGAGTTGCGTGTGATGGCTTAATTTTTAAGTTACATTAATCTGCGATGTGTGTTACTATGCAATAGTTGCCTTCATGGTTTGCAAGTTGGAGTAATCTTGTCTATTATCAAGGGTGTTGGTATCAAGATGTGATTTTTAAGCATGTGTGTTGTTATGCGATAGCTGTCTTACATTGGTAGGACTTTTTTACCCGTAAGGCAAAAGTATGATGTTTTATGGTTTGCACGTTGGAGTAATCTTGCCCATTATTGAGAATGTTGGTTTGAAGATGTGATTTTTAAGCATATGTGTTGCTATGCTATAGCTACCTTTGTTGGTACGACTTTTTGCCCTTAAGGCAAAATTATGATTTTGCAGAGGATGCATGTTTGTTTAATCTTTTTCGTGTGTGTTTATATTTATATGCGATAGCTTCACAGATTAGCTGTTTTAGTATTGAACAAAGGGGGGTTTGGTAATGACATTAACGGAAACTTAATCAATCACTACGCAATGGAAAATTTCCTCAAAAACATTGCTAAAGTAGTTCCCATCCACAAAAAAATAATAACCATAATTTCACCAACTACAGGCCAATATATCTTGCTATGCATATCGTCTTTGAAAAAAAAGTTGACTCAATTATTCCACTATCTCACACTTAATAAGCTCCTCCACCCTAATCAGTATGGTTTCAGAGCTGAACACTACTGAACTAGCAATAACTGAATTAGTTGACAGAATATACTTAAATCTTGACAAAAAAAGGCTTGCCAATGGCACTATTTCTGGATTTGTCAATGGCTTTCGACACAGTAGATCATAGAATCCTGTATGTATGATGATCTAAAAAATAAACTTCACTTCAAAGATGTTTTTAAATAATGCTGTTTTCACCATGTCTTGATGTGTCCAAGAACTGCGCATGTACTGTAACTGCTCTGTTGTTTTACATAAATTCAGTAAAGTGTTTATAACTGTATTGCTGTCCCTATGTTTCTTGACAGTTTCATTTAAATTTCATATAAATATATTCTCAGTGTGCATAGAACCTAGTCACAGCAGTGAGATACAATTCCTAGCTGAGGTGTTAATGTGGCCGTTAACACTTCAATATGAGAGTATAAAGTAAGTTTTTCTGCTGCACTGGACTAGCCCAGTGATAAGATAATGTTCGTTCCCTGTCCAAAGAGATTATTGGTTGACTTCCCTACATGTCTTTCAGCAAACCTATTTTAGCCTTTTTGGGCAAATTTAGCTGGGCTAATTTAAGTGCGCAATATATTACTTAACTGGCATAACTAGTAGCAGCGCCCGTCTATTAGTTTAGGTATTCCATTTAGTTTTGGGTGACAGCTAGGCCTAGGGTTAAAGTAATAGGACAACTAATTTGCGTGATAGCATGCTTGGTTGAACTCGGAAGATTAATCATTTAATCCCGCCAAGAATCCGGTTACGGCGATCAGACTAGTCTCGGAACTAGAGGAAACACACGAACAATAAATAACTCCAGGCGGGTTACGGCGACCGGAGCAGAACTCACGGAAGAATAACGCAGCCAAGTTAGGTTACGGTGACCGGAGCAGAACTCGCGGAAGAATAGCGTAGGCATGTTGGGTTACGGCGACCGTAGCAAATAATGCGCATGCGCTGACGTCGTCTCGTAGGAGTAGCGGCGCCTGCTAGTTATGCGCAACTAAACTCACGGACGATTAGCGAGGCGAAGTCGGGTTACGGCGACCGGAAGAATAACCACGTCGAATTAATAATCTGCTGACTGCATTGCGCAGTCTGTACCAATACACCTTGGACATCGCCTGGTTACTCCTCTACTAGTAGCACATAGTTTTAAAAGACGCAACCGATGAATTTGTGCCATATGTAAATCTATACACAGTTATGTTCGATTCGAGGTTTTCGCAGCATAATCCAGCGCCTATTCAGATTGCTCAGATCCTGTAACTGTGCACAAAAACTTTTTTTTATTGATGGAACACAAATACAACCGTCAAGCTTCATTGCAACGTTAGAGAATGAGCATGAATTTGTTAACGACAAGAGCCTAAGAGGAAGTGATATAATCAAATATACTAATGTCCGCGTAGGTGTGTTACTGGTGTCATTAGTCACCGGAACAATTTACAACTATTACGATGCTGTCGGTAAACAGGTAAAAGCTATCAGACGAAAACAACACAAAATAAACCTTGGTATCACGAATACATGTCCACTGTATGTCCAGGGTGCAGATCACGTGCGCTTGCGTTGTTCTGTCTGTTTACGTTCTATAATGATATATATAATATATTATATTTATCACATCATCTACTACAAAAGCTGCCCCATATATGCAACCGAGCACATGTGTGATACAAGCTTTCTCAGGGTTGATAAAATATTGCTTTTATATAGGTGTCGTTTGGGAATTGGTCATTTCCCAGATTTCTGGGGCAATACAAACCTATTTACAGGGCGATACAGAAACACTAATTAAAAATCTTGATCCGTATCGCCCTGCTCAGGGAGCCAATAAGCAGGCTCCCCAACAGTTCTGATGTGCGCGTAATACGTAAAACGTAACATAACAATCTCGGCTAAACGTCGGGAAAACCTGCACATAATTTCGTCGCCACAAGCACACAGTCAGTGGACCTGATGGACATTATTTTTATAGTGTTCTCATGGACTTTGCCAATTACCCATTCATGGATCTTTCGACTTCTCCCAAAAATTTCATCCCTCGCTTTCCTGTTATACAGAACTGTATTTTCAATGGAGCCGTTACCATACAGTTTGTTAATGGATCGAAATAAGGACGTTGTTTTTTTATTAAAAGAACTTATGTTGCCAGAATGTATCGTACAATATTTTTAATATGATCTCATATTGTTTGAACTGTTATTATTCGCATTAAATGAATTAATTAATTTTAGGAAGCTTTTTGTTGTAGACATGTGATAAATAAGTTATCACATGTCTTGTTCTGTATCATGCCCCTCGTACCTGTACAAGCCCTCGTCCTTCAGACTCGGGCTGATACAGATACATCGGGGCATGATACAGGGCTTGATACAGAACAAGACATGTAATAAATATATACATAGAGTAAGGTGGGGCAAAGCGCCCATGTTGGGGCATAGCGCCCATGTCACTATCTTGGTGAATATTGTATTTGTTGGCTCCACTTAGCAATCAAATGATTAATGACTGAGTCCTCACGACACATCAACGTGCTATGGCTTTACAGAATCGAACACGATGTAAGTACAGCTGATTTACCGTTTCTTTATTATTTGTTATAAGATCGCTTCCATATTAATCAATAAATTGCCCCTAAATGGTTACGAATTTTGAAACGCTTGGAATAGCTTTCTACGCTATGTTGTATAACCTGCATTTTCATGCCTTCAGTTACGGTGAGCGATAAAAGAAAATGTCATGACTCGAATGTTCTCAGGATAGTCGCCAGTGGGGCATAGCGCCACCTGTGAATTGGGGCAAAGCGCCCACGCCTGCGCGCTATGCCCCATCTGCAATTATTGATATAAAAGTAGCATTGTGAATATATTTTAGATGGCATGTCGTTGTGTAAATACAATATACATTATATATATATTATATATATAATATATATATACATATATATAATCATTGTTTGTGTTTAGCGCGCACACACACAAACACACACACTTATTTATAATAGTGTGTGTGTGTGTGTCCGTGTCCGTGTCCGTGTGAATTTTAATGATAGAATGTTATCAAACGTTCTTGTGATTATTATAAGGATAACAGTTACAGCATGTTCGTTTCAGATTGAGAGACAGCAAGGTTCGAACGTACAAAAGAAAGTCTACACAGGGGTCGTATGGGTCTGAACAACTGGCGTAATAGCGGCTGTCCACGAAGGACAGAGTATACGAGGTGCAGGGGCAGATTACGGAATACCAAGGCGCACACTAATGCGCCATTGCTCTGGTGTTGTACTATGGGCAGCAAGCATTGCGTATTCTCAGGTGCCTTTGAAGCACAATTGGTAGATTATGCAAAGGAGATGGCCAAAAGAAACTGGCTTCACGACGGTAGCGAAGGCGGGGAAGGTCGTGTGCGAAACTGGAACAAGGCAGGTGCGAAAGGTTTCGAGCGGTGAGCGTGGAAAGAACATTAGCGCGCTGTGCTGTATAAGCGCTGCCGGTTCTTACATTCCTCCGCTGTTTGTCTTCCCTCGCAAGAGAATGGTGGAGGCCCTCATGAACGATGCCCCTACTGGTTCGATTGGTGCAGTGAATGATCGCGGTTCAGGCTATATCGACTCAGCTCTGTTCATGAAGTGGCTCAAACACTTCGTCGCGATGGCCGGCTGCACCAAAGCCCAACCACACGTACGTATGTTGGATGGACACGAAAGCCATAAAAACGCTTGAGGCAATCGACTTCGCCCGGGAACATGGGGTCATATTGCTTACATTTCCACCACACTGCGCACACAGGCTCCAACCACTCGACCGGACATTTTTTAAGTCACTGAAGTCTGCGTTCAGCCGTTCATGTGACAACTGGCATCCAACAAGGGACGTGCCATCACCCAGTATGATGTGATGCCATCACCCAGTATGATGTGATGCCATCACCCAGTATGATGTGAGCAAGCATACAGTTCTACAGCTACAGTGCATTCTGTCGTCAAAGGGTTTGCAACGTGCGGCTTATGGCCATTCAACGACAGCAAGTTCGATGCAGAATTAATGTACTTGAATTGCCGTTCATTCAGCCTGTCGATACTACTCAAGTCACAGCCCTGGATGTGGTCGTCAATTAGGTTGCCGGCACCCGAGTCACCACCTCTCCAGCTACTGCCCCGGCAATATCAGCACCAAACCACCCCATGGCAACCAGCTCTCGAAGCTCCAGTCTGCATGTCGCTGCCACCCATGTCGTCACCTGACACGTTGCCCCCACTGAAGCAGCCAGCGCTCCAGATGTCGCCACTGGTGTATCTGCACCGGCAGTTTCTGTCGAACATCCTACAATCCTGCAGGATCTGAAGGTGACATTCGCGCTATTATTATGAGCTGCTCGCCACCACCGCCGAACAAGAAGCGTAAACATGTAGCGAGAAGAACCACCAGTGTCGTGCTGACTTCTTCGCCATACAAGTTAATTGCTGAGAAGAAACGCGACATGAAGAAACCAAAACGAAAATCAGCGAGATCAAGCTGGTGGTCCGTCTGGAATGTCAAACCAAGAAAAGAACACCGACGAAGACACAGAATGCGTCGTTTGCTGCGAGCCTTACGGCAACAGCAAGTCCAGAGAGGCTTCAGTGTCTGAGCTGCAAGAAATGGGCACACGCCGCGTGCACTGCAGGCGACCCATACTACATTTACCACAACTGTGAATCAGACTCAAGACTATTTGGATGAACAAATTCAACAGCACGTCGCTATAGCACATGTCGCTACACTGAAGCCACCAGCGAACTGCATTCAGGTTCCCTGGTGCGATATCATTCTTTGTTCGTGTTTCATTTGGTTTGTAGGCTGCATTTTGTATGTGCATTAAATAAAGTTCTGTATTCTTGTTATTAGATAATCATTTTGTAGCCTACTGATAAAAAATACATGCAATTCCACATGGGGCATAGCGCCCATCCCATGTGCGCTTTGCCCCACCTACGGGGCCCAAATCGGGTGCATGCACATAATTAATCACACTACAAAAACATATTATTCGAATCATGTCAGATTTGCACGACATATACTCAATATAGTTACCGACATATTGTAGATATTTGTAGGTATATTGCATTAAATAGAGCCAACCGTTATGACGAAATGTGTTACCCTGGGCGCTATGCCCCACCCTACTCTATCATATATAGAACGTAAACAGACAGAACGACGCGAGCGCACGTGGTGCAGATCATAAAATGTTATCAATAAAATTATAACATTTATGCGCCATTCCAACCATCGGCATCGGTGCGACGTACGCTGTGTTCTAAAACGTGTTTTAATGTTAGTTTTAAAAACGTTATCCATCGTTGACCAGATAAGGCCATATTTGCGTAAAATATGCTGTTTTTCAACAATAAATCACACCGCACTGTTAAAGTACATTGTCGTTTGTGCGTTTTACTCACGTACTTGACATTGCCAAAACTTCCTTCTATGGCTAAACACGACCGGATAGCTATCACGGTCGTATTTATGACTTGTGCATACCGAATCGGAACAAAAGTAAAACCCGAATAGCTATCCGCGGATAGCGGCTATCCGCGTGTAACTTTATCCGGTCTATAAGTGTACGGGCCCAGCTGTGCAAGTGAGTATAAACAGATGTTTTTTAAATTAATTAAGATAAACGATT
Source organism: Paraescarpia echinospica (assembly GCA_020002185.1). NCBI lineage: Eukaryota > Metazoa > Annelida > Polychaeta > Sabellida > Siboglinidae > Paraescarpia > Paraescarpia echinospica. Next base: position 31,945 of record JAHLWY010000440.1, read on the forward strand.
TCTGTTAATTTTCAGTAAACTACATTTTATAAGGTTGATCCAATGAAGCCCAGATGGCAACAGCATAACAGAGCAAGCAAAAAAAGTAAAAATGAAAAATTTGGATACACAGACATGGATTATACAAGATTACATAATACCACATCAATAATTCAGTGTATTGTTGAGTCACTAATGATAATACCTATCAAGGTTAACTTACCATTAATAAACTTGCTTTGTTACATCAACTATTGTGATGAATCAATAGCTTAATGCATTGTAGCTGTTAAACTACTGTGTCACAAGTTTGTTCATCATGCAATCCCATGACAATGCAGCATTGCATAATTGTTCTCAAACCTAAAACATTTACAATGACGACATGCCAACCAGGTTTAAAAACAACTGTAGCTGCCAGAATAAAATAAACATTTACCAAAGCATTAAAGTGGAATAATTGAGAAAAAATTACAATAGTAAGGGGCACTTAACTGGATAATGCACGAACTTGGGACATGTGGTAATACATGCAGAGATACACTGTTCCTTGTATTTTCTGGACCATTTTACTTTTGTAGCCTTATTATCTGGTCTGAGCCTGGCCTAACATCTGCCAGGGAAATACCCAACACTGTTCAAAGACATGCAGTTCTATATACTTTTAGCTACTCCAGAACAAAAATGGCTGTTTGCCACATGGTGGCGATTACAAGAAAGATAACTTCTGAGATTCAGGTACAATGGAGAACAAAATACATACAAGAACATGTGGAACGTACAACTAAAACTGGCATCTGTGTTTCATGTTTCAAGTTGTTCACGAATAAAAAATGTTTATTGTTACAATTATGTGGTCAATCCATATTAGAACAAACCTTTTTTAATTAGGGGGAGGGATTTAGCAGCATTTTATCAGATGTATTGTTTTCCAAAAAAACACATTATTTTCTGATCATGTCACACTCTTAGTGTAATAATATTGCAATAGTAGTAGTAATAATAATACACTTTTGAGAACGTGAGCCTAAAAGTTCAACAAGCCAGAATCATCATGAACAGGCATATATACACGTCTTTATTAGAGCTGATAATTTAGGGTGAAACTGCAATTTCAAATAAGTATTAGGTATGTGAACTTTCACCACGATGGAGCTGGGGACAGATAATTAAACTGTTTATGTACGAAATAAAATAGTGATCTGACTCCACCTACTCTTGAGTGCAGGCAATGTTGTTCAGCAAGACGACTGTGTTAAATGCACATATATAAATAGAACACGCTAGTCTACAGGTGTATAGGAGAATGATTAATGATGTAACTCTATGGTTAAATGTTACAGATGTTTGCGTTGCTGGGGTTAATGCCCTGTTGCTGCACTGTGGCCTACCTGGGTAGTGCCTGTTCTCATGTTGAAGTACTATGGAATTGATATTCCTGTGAACCGGATGCTGGTAGGGTCATTCAAAGTCATTTAACTTGAGAATACTGACTTGGCAAGAGCTTTGAGAAAAATGAGGTAAAAAGTTGACCTTTCACTCCTAGGGAAAGACAAGGATCTTGTCTGCCGAAAATATACTTTTTCGAGGCTATTTGCAGTATTATAAAAATTCATATTAATATGCTAACTTGGGGGAAGTATGGATGCATCACATCCCAGGTGGCGAGGTTCACTTGACTCTTTCTAGGTTCATTCAATTCCTCTGATCATTTACCTCTGATCTAAGTCTATCGATTGGTGATGTATTTAAACATGTAAAGGTAGTTATTTACTTGCAATGTTCACTTTTCAACCTGTCTTAGAAAGATGAAAACAATGTGTGTGTGTGTGTGTGTGTGTGTGTGTGTGTGTGTGCGTGCATGGGTGCGTGCGTATGGTGTGTGTCTGTGCATGTTTGTGTGCGTGAGTGCGTGCGTGCATGTGTGACTGTGTGTATGATGTTTTTCAGTGTGCAAAAAGCTTAGAAGGCGGGTAATAATATTATATAATTAGCTATGGCACCAGATCCACAATAATTGTTTGTGATGCTTAGTATTGTGCAATACAAACTAATAAAGTATTAATAAATTGATTTATTAAAATGCATCTATTAATAACAATATTGTACTAAGACGTTAACTTAAAATAAACACAGTGCAATACCAGTGTTCTGCCTAGGTTGAATTTGCGTTACTCCCTGGTACCCAAAACAGGCCATAAGAACGCCCTGCCTTTTTTATACGACGCCCTGCTATATTTTGCGCGTAACCCTACTCGTGGCTACAGACAGTTACACGATCGTGTGTAATATTATTAATTTGCGAGCGCCCAGATCTCGAAACGCATCCCGATCGCGCCACACGCATCCATTCCCGACTGCTTCCTGCAATCGAGAATGGATGTGTCACGAGATCGGGGAGCTTGCAGACACTCGATCGTCTGCAAGCGCCACGATGTCGACTGCGTATCCCATTCGCATCACGCGGTCGACTGCGTATCCCGATCGCTGCGTATCCCGATCGCGCCACGCGGTCATTTCGATTGTTCAAGCGCCCCTATTTCGACTCCTATCCCGGTCGCCATTAAATTCATAATCGTGTGTGCCAAAAATATTAAATACGTTGATTTGAGACGCCGACCTTCGAAAGTGGATAAACCAGAGCGACGGACTTTCGCGGAGCGCCTCGACTATACATATCACCAAGTATTTCTTATTTTGTTCGTATCTTCAAAAGTCAAAGTCTGATCTTCTACCGTTAGATTAGTCTCTGAGAATATTAAATATGATGTGAATGTATACATAACATTTTATGTCATGCAGGATTAATCGTGTTTTGCTAAAACTTAATTAACGTTAAGACATGCCAATTTAATAAAATAAAATATGTTTTTTTGTCTATATATATATATATATATATACTCTATAACCATCCATTTGACCACATCTATTTATTTTATTGATTTAAATGTCATTTTTCGAAATTACTATGTTGCTTGTACATTTTTAATTTTCAAAATCGAACATAACAGTATATCTCAATTTATGTTAAACATAGCCCAAAGAAATTTGGCATACATATTGCCTGTATAATATTCTCTATGTATATTGAATATTATGCAGATTGACACAAATTAAAAACTTATGTAATGCAAAATATTGTGTTTTGTTCTACAAATGCTTGCCGAAGCCAATATTATAATGTATAAATATACTTATACACAGTGTACATAATATACTATATGTAAGTAAGTAGTATTATAGGTTAATTACGAGCATTTCATGTTAAAAGATAGGGAAAAATTAACACTTTCCTTCAGAAATATCAAAATGGTTTTCGAGATTTTGATTGCAGCAAGAGCAGAAAGTAGTTCCGGTTCCCATATTAAAAGATAAGGGAAGTTTCCCCATGTTAGAAGATGGGAAGTTTACCCAAGTTAAAAGATAGGGTCGTTTAAAATAGAATCTGTCACATACGAGATTTCTTGGGCCGTAGGCCGAGACTCCGCCAAGGGACCGAGCCCTTTTTTAGTTGACGATGACGTCTAAAATGTGGTGTTATAATAAGGCATAATTTATAATAAAAGGATTACAAATTCAGCGGAGTTCTTTTTATCTGAAGTACTGTCTGTATACTAAATGTATACTACATACAGCACGATGTTATACCAGAACCTATAGCCTCGTTTTTTCGAACAGAGCGACCATCTTGGAATTATACCTTTGGTAACATTTCCGTACCGTACAGCTTAAATTCGTGTCTTTTATGTCGTAAACTATAAAAATAGGTCATAGATGTTATGAAATGTATCAATCATGTCATGGAATAGGTCATTACACACATTGACACACCCCGATATATTTCTAAAACCTACGTATAGCTTATAATGGTTAATAAACACAAATATTTTTAATTATATAAATATCAATTAATTAAAAATAATTAATAAATAGTTCTAAAATATTACTAATGTAAAAATCGCTGGCACTTTATCCATGCACCTGAACCGGGAAGAAAATTAGAGATTTATCACCAGTGTGGCCTAACTCCAGTATGACCCACGCAGACTATCAAAAGCTGGTGATAACACCTACTTGTACACTACCTGACCTCTCTAAACCACCAACGCAAACACTGCCAAGTCGCCAATCCTGGTTCGGTCATTCAACGGATACACTTAATTCACTTAATTGTAGCACCATGTATTGCCTGCATGGTACACCATCGCATGCTTGCACAGTCCACGCAGAATGATATGGTCACATTTCTGCACGCTCTGTCCACAACTGTAACACCATTTATCTCTAGAACGGGTCAATCAGTGCACTGCATTTCCATTATTTCCTGCAAATGATGACTGTACATCCAGTAGCATCCTACTTTTAATTCAGCACGCCCTCAAGCCGGAGTGAGCAACATAGGCACGTTTGCCTGACTGATCTATTGGTTAAGAAACTCATTTCAAAATTGGCATGTTTATTATAATAATAATGCAGTTTAATTAATAATATGTAGTTTAATTCAGGCAAAGCTATACAGAGATGTGGGAGTAAATAAACCATTTAAATAAAATAGATTGATATCGGTACATGTCATCAACTAAAATACAATATACAGAGTGGAACCTCTCTATTAAGGTCAACCTTGGAACTGGGCACAAGTGACCTGAATAGCGAGGTGATCGTATTAGTGAGACAAACATCCTATACGTCACTGTATGTGTAAGTAATCTGGAACTGTCCTAGGCTGACCTTATTTGCGATTTGCGAGGTGGTTGTATTAATAAGGTGGAGCTCTTAATTGCAAGGTGGCTGGATTATCGAGGTAACCGTAAAACAAACTTCTACTCTACTGTACACATACATTTTATATTATAAATTATTAGTACCTTTATAATTGTCCCCACACTGCAATACATACTAGGTTAGCATTATGCTAACATATTTTTCACTTAGCCATTTGGCATAATCATTGCACTTTCTTAGCCAAATGATTTCTTCCCCAGCGAAATTGACAAAAGGTTTTCCATTTTGTTTATCCAAATTTAATACTTGTGTAGCCACTGCTTAAATTACTTTAGGCCTGTACTCATGGATTTACATGTATAACTGGGTACCTATATTGAAAAAACAGCCCCAATTTTGAATGGCTGGAAAGGGATTCAAACCCCAGTCATTTCATTGAGAATGTAACTCTACTCACCGTGCTACTGAACCCTACAGTTTTTTCATGCCTTTCACATTCAATTACTTGTTATCAAGCATTACAGTATAACTTGACACACCCACAAAAATTATGCCCAGGCCAGTGTACGCGTCAAATAATCTTACTCAAAGTATTTTATTAAACGAAAAAACCCTTAAACAATGGTGCAACAGACCTGTTTTCCTATAAATTTCACCCAAAAATAAACAGTGCTCCTATCCATTTCCTATTATTTTCAAAAGAGTAAAAATTTTGTTGCAATAGTATCAGTCTACTTATTATTTTAAAATAAAAATTCCTGAGCTACTACTATTATAATTATACATTTTTACGAACAACACTGAATTTTCCCTTTTTCTACTGTAACATGGCAAAAAACAGTAATAAATTACCAAAAAAATACAAAATAAACCCACTACCTTTCAAAAAGAATATTCACTGTTTCGATGGCTTTTATAACCTTACCAAAAATACATTAAATTTACACCTAAACTTACAGACAGAGTAAAGATGACACAATCATTGTTACCATGAATCGTGCCGCGGGCTAGGATGTGGTGATATGACTGTTAGATGACAATAGGTCATGACTCTCAGGTTATTGCCCTCCAGTATCTGCCATCCAACAATAGCGTGATTTATGGTTTCTCTCACCCCAGCTGTGAAAACCACAAAAAAATCGTGATGTGGAATACAGATGGGCTTTGTTGTCTCGGAAAGATGGCCGCCTGTCAGAGGGTGTTGAATGCGAAATTTCCATAGGAACAGATGACGGGGAGATAGACAGGTGTTTGGAGACAAACTTCACAAAGTCAGACATGTTGCGGGTAGTTCAGGTGACTTTAGGAAAGGGTTTCCTAGTGTAAATGGGTTTAAGTAAATCAGTGCTCAGTGTCAGTCACAGATTCATAGTTGATAACTCCTTACAAAGGCTTTCACAGTAAATATTCTCTTTTCTAATCTCCAAAATATGTCTCGCTCAGTCAATCTCAGTCAGTCACGCTCAGTCTTGCTCAGTCTCGTCTCACTCACCCAATCTCACTCTCAGTCATTATTACTTACTCCCGCTCACTCTCACTCACTCACTCACTCACTCACGCATTTATTCCTTATACACTCACTCATTGTCTCACTCATTCATTCATTACATACTCACTCACTCACTCATTCAATCATTACATACTCACTCACTCACTCACTCACTCCTTTGCTCATTTACGTGCTCCCTATCTCACTCACTGTTAATTACTTTCTTTCTTTCACTCATTCTCACTCATTCTTATACACTCTCACTCACTGTCACATTCAAACTCACTGTCGCTCACTCATTCACCTATCTATAACTTACCAACAACTAGTACAAACTGTGTGTATGTAACGACAACTAAATGGTAACACTAATAACCATTATATAAATACATTTCCTTTCTTCAACTATAACTTCCAGGTAAACTAGTCAGATTTCACATCTTACCAGTGTTAATTATGTTGTCAACATTAGTCTCATGTGACACCAGGTGTATCCACTGGTACAACCAATTAACTGGTCAACACTAGTGTCCATAAAACCACTGGAGGTAATCGATCTGACCACACTTCTGGCATATTTGCATAGTTAACTACCTGTGACAAATTAAGCAAATGTGACACCTTCATGAGCTGTCACAGCAGGGTACTCTCATGACTGACAAAGGGTATAAAACGATATACAGTTTTGATAGTGGCCTACAGCAAGATGACTGACCAGACATATTCAGTGTTATCAGCAGTAGAACAGCTTTTCTCTTGGGTTTCAGATGGAGTCTTACAAAGAACGTAAACTGGCCTGTTTAAAACTTGTTAAATTTATCTCACAGACAGACTGACAATCCTTTCTGCACATTGATTACGCTGAGTAAAACAAACCCACAAATAAAGACATGGTTTATTTTTTCTGCCACACAACAGTAGATTTTAACAAGATTGCCACCCAGAGAATTAACTCTAGGTGGCAAGTGGACAAGGAAGCCCTTTGGCTTATCGAGAGTCCAATCCTTTTATTTATGTGTATCCCGCCCTTCTGAGGTATGTGTCGATTTTATTTTTAAACATATTCACGCTACTAGCACCCGCACAATCGGCAGATAATCTGTTCCATTCATTTAGAGTCCTTTGTGAAAACGAGAACATTCTTATATCTAATCTACATTGCTCCTTTGCTAATGAAACTTCATGTCCCCTAGTCTTCTATCTTTCTTAACTGAGAACAAATATTTCTATCAGTATTTTCATGACCATTTATTATTTTAAACACTTCTATCTGATCTCCTCTCAATCTCCTGGTCTCTAGTGTTGTTAAACCACATTCTTTTAGGCGAATTTCATAACTAAGATCCCTCAGTTTTGGTATCATTTTAGTCGCTCTCCTCTGTACTCTTTCTAGCATATCTATGTTCTTCTTGCGATATGGCCTCCACGCTTGTATACAATATTCTAAATGAGGCCTCTCTATTGTTTTGTACAGCGGTATTATTAGTTCTTTTTCCTTATACGCTATATTTGGCCTAATTAATCCAAAGATTTAATTTCCCTTTGAAGCTGCAATTCCGCACTGCTCTGAAACCTTCATATCAGCACTAATGGTTAACCCTAAGTCCTTTTCTTTTACAGTAGTACTTAGTACAGTACCCCCATTGTATAGTCTACCTCTTCGTTCCCATGTCCTGTGTGGAGGCATTTACATTTCTCAAAATTGAACAGCATTTGCCACTTTTCAGACCATTTGATCAACCTGTCAAGATCATCTTGTAAATGCTGTCTATCTCCATCACTTTTAATCCTTCTAAACACTTTTGTATCATCCGCAAATTTCAACACCTTGCTTGTTATTTCATCATCCAAATCGTTGATATATATTAAGAATAATATAGGTCCTAGTACTGATCCCTGTGGCACCCCGCTCAATACCGATTTCCAGTTTGAAGCCTCCCATCAACTACTACTCGTTGTCTTCTGTCAATCAGCCATTTTTCTATCCAGTTTATTATACCATTTCCTATGCCATGGGCCTTTAGTTTAAGCAGTAATCTTTGATGTGGTACTTTGTCGAAAGCTTTTTGAAAATCTAAGTAGACGATATCTACTGGTGATCCCACATCTACCCATTTAGTGATGTCTTCCAAAAAAAAAAACATTTGTTAAGTATGACCTCGCTTTTAAAAACCCATGTTGAGATGGGTTTATCAAGTTATGTTTAACAAGAAAATCCACCATGTGATCTTTAATTAGTCTTTCTAATAATTTGCACATCACTGATGTTAAACGCACTGGTCTATAGGCCTCTGACTTGTTTCTCGAACCTTTTTTTAAATAACGGTGTAATGTTTGCCTCTTTCCATTCTAAAGGAACCACTCCCTCTTCTAATGACACATTGAAAACTGTTGCAAGCGGTACGCTAATTTGTTCTACAATTTCCAATAGTAGTTTGGGCGGAATCCCATCCACTCCAGGTGATGTATTACACTTCATAGCCCTAATTTTCTTAGCTACCATTTCCGGGGTTACAATTAACTGTCCTAAATAGTCTGAATCTGCCCCCTTGAAGTTAGCCTCTGGTACTGGAAGTGAACTAATATCTTCCCTGGTAAACACTGAACTAAAATACTCATTCAGGTCTTCTGCCATTAAGAATCCCTCTTAATATTCATGTTTCACCTATCATATTCACAAGTAAAGTCTCTTGACATGGTAGTTTCAGCAACGGCAAATAGATTAATATAATCAAGATGGATGAATAAATTGCCAATATGAAACATTTCTATGATGTTTATTGAAGGCAGACCCTGGTTGATTTTTGTGTTGACGGGACATCCAAACATTTTGAGTTCATGGCCAAACAAAAAATATTTCGGGTATTAGCCATCCCACCAAAAAGTGATCATTTTGCTTATCGACCCACAACAGAAGTGAGATATTACCAGCATTTTACACACAGCCAAGTTGAGCCAACAGTAATATATCTCTCAAAAGTGTTTTATTAATCAACCGGAAAAAATGGTTCACCTGCATTACATCTGATTCATGTTTTTTCTCCGAACCATGTGCAGCCATCTGGTTCATTGCACTTTGATGGGTTGCCATGGTAACACAATTACCACATCTGCTGTGAACATTAAACGTGACAGTTTCAACAGCTCAGACTTTAATTTCACTGTAATACTATACATCAGTCACATTTCTGGTTGGCTCCTTGCATTTCGCTCTCGTCACATTTTACCTTCCAACATCTGTGTCTTCCCACTTCCCTGAATCTTTTCCCTGTAGTTATATCCTTCCCTCTCATCCTACTTTCCCCTCTTTAACTTCATAATGTAAATCTTCCATACCTGAATTGTCCTTTTTTGTAATATTTCAATACCAACTTTTAAACATCCCCAAACCAAATATATTAACCCATGTTTTCCCACATAATAATAATAAATTTCTATAGACGCAATATCCTCAGAGGTGCAACATACAAGAATCATTAGGCAAAATCATGAACAGGGATGTGCAAGCGTCATCATTAGACTTAGAGCAAGGGACCACCGAAGGTTAGGATGGGAATGTGATTTGAATTGATTTCCAACAAATAAGTCTTGAGTTTTTTTTACGAAAGGCAGCTAATGTTTCAGATGATTTGAAAATGACAGGGAGTTGATACCAAAGTTTGAGTGCAGCTACAGAAAAAGCATGTGTGCCTATATTAAGCTTGGTTTTAGGAAAAGTTGTTGTGAAACAGATAATCACTTGCATACATACATACATACATACAAGCATACATTCAATTTGTCACAAACCTACATAATAAATTAGAGAAGATATCCTAACTGTTGCTGTTTAAAATACATATTTTATAACCATCTGTATTTAAACTATGTGGGAAACTAAAAATCATCTCTATAAAATTTATTAAGGAATACTATATTGTCTGATAAACACTTCTTGATGTTTCGCACGGGCGGAATGGCCCCACCTTTTTGTAATTGTATGTGTCTATTGGTGGTGGAATGTTTGTATTGTTTGCTTAGGTTTATATTCATAGTGGTTTTATACCTCTATAGCGACACATAATGTATGTCTGTATATTGTCGTCATGTTGTAGGAATATGTGCCTGAGAAACTTTGATGGGGCTGTACAAGGGTTCAGTTTCCCATCTGGTTTGCATGTTAGACATCACATTCCTGCTATCTTGTGTGGCTGCATTAGAAGCCATCCACTTTCCAATAAAAAAACGTCATCCTTTGGCCAATTTCAATTCTCAAACTACATTGGGCTTGTGTTGGTTATTGCATAAATGAAGGTATGAACGCAGAGCATACTGTATTTTATGCAATGGCCGGGACGGGCCCGCTGTGGGTATTGAGGTAAACGGCCGAGGCGATAATTACTTCCAGCTGTTTGGCTTAAAGGTCCTCAACCAATTCGTTTGCCCATCGCCAATCCGGTTCTTTTAGGTCCAGATGTGTAATGTGTGAATAGTTTAACTAGTGTGCACAGTTGGTTTAATAAAAAAGTGCGTACTTGTTTTTTAATCGTCAATAAAAAGATTTGTCGTTACACCGGGTATAGCTGGCGAAAGCCAATTGCGCTGTCGACCTCCTGGGCCATTTCGGTCACGTGCTTTACGCGAGATCGGCATCTCACGCTTTCGAAAACAATAACAATACACACGTGCTTTGGTGTATCAAGATGAAGATTCCAAAGTGGTTGTATGAAGGTACGTATTACACTATCGCATTTAGCAACAAGAACGCGTAGCCGTGTATTAATTCAACGAGAATTACAACTTGTGAACGTCTACACTCGACTCGAGGCTGACTCTAACGTCTAACTAAGACTAAGCCAGTCACCATGTCCATGACCATATTATTAGCCAGAGATTCAGTCAGAAGCTGTGACAACGAGCATACTATTTGATATGTATTGTATTTGGTTACGTTGCGACAATACATATAGAGAGTAGATGACGTGAGGGTGCGAAGTAACATTGGTTTGGCAGTAGGCCCCTGTTGATCGTGCAAGTAACTTAGTCAGGGAGCATCCGTAATTTTGTGCAAGAGAACGTCAAACACGGGAGTATTATATTGGTGATCATAATTATTAAAACAGTGTTTTGTGACTTACATTTGGATACTATTACTGCAGAATGTTGTTGATTTGTATTGTAGTTTTAAAATATTTGTTTATACGACAACCTTGATGATGATGATTTTATTCAATATAAAAAGGTAAATGTGTAAATGCATAAAACATACAGCTAGAGTACACCATATAAAAGGATTACATAAGTAAATGCTCGCACTTTTTTCCATTGTGGTCCTTGATGCCTGGCTTCTTCTATGTAATTGGTATCTTGTGATGCCTTTTAACTGACACATGCAAGCTATTCTTGTGTATTTACTAATATGTGTATATATTCTCACCACAGCAGTATATGAATGCATAATACATAACTTGAATTATGATGTTGCTAGATGCCACACTGCAACCCCTGAATGGGAACGAGAGGATGCAGAAGAGGGACTAAGACGGTCACCTGGGTCAGGCAGACACAGGGAGGATATATAGTCTGCGGGAGGCCCACATATGATCAATCCAGGTAATTTCAAATTTATAACAATCCACCACGTATAAGTTATGAAAAAAAATTAATGTGCACATTTAAATATATATTTGTTTTCATACACATTTTAATAATATAATCTTGGACATGGAAAACTAAGTTGACTTCTGCACTTATATTATACCCACAGTGTATCAACACATACATACTAATACACCTATAAGAAGTATTTTGCACATGGCGATGACTCAGAAATAAGTTTATAAAATAAACTATTCATTTTTGAAGAAGATAGACATACATATTATGAACCTTTCAATTCTTGGCGAGGAAAATATACGGTTAGCATCACAATAACACCTCATTTTGTTATTTCCAACATTCACTTTGACCATTCAACCTCAGGCAGAACCTTAAAATGTCAAACATGAATATGTGTAGTAGTTACACATGGCAGACACTGACATGAATTTGAATACTGAAAACAAAACAAAAAATTTAAATGCGCTTTACTGATGCTTTATAATTAGCAGAATTCAAATCAGTCTATAATATTGACAAAGATCAGGCATCACTGTAATGAAATTGAACAATTTTAAATTCATGTGATGACAATGAACACCTTGTAAAGAAACAATAGTTAACATTTTTCACCGTTTTAGAAAAGAGCATATTCTACTAATGTCTGCATGCTGTATCAAGCCACCCTCTCCCTCCTCCGGAACAACCCCGGTAAACACTGACTGTTCCTAAGATATCAACATGTATAGATGCAGCTGTAGTAGCACATTTCTTGCTGCCTTTTTTCTTGTAAAATGCTGCAGGTCACACATGAAACATTATTTTGTATTACTCCATAATTATTTACTCCCAACACTACAATGATACCTGTTTTTGTTTACTGAATATATGCTTTTCTTTGCAGGAGATTGGACTAGTGTGCTTAGTACCACTAGTTCTCCAAGTTAGTATGACATACTGGGCAGTTGTATTTGTCCAGGATCTCGGACAAGATTCTACAGCCATGCAGCATGCTGCATATTAATGGTTTGTCATGTGAATGTCCACCGAGTGATCCCAATTGTGTCGTGTGTTGCATCCGTGACAGATCCCCCAGTGCCGATGGGGTGTACATTGGTTTCCAGGTCAGTCAGTTAGCTTGACTGACTAAAACCAATGTAGAATGCAGGTTGCTCAACATACGAATATGGTGATGCCTGATTAGCTCTGCAGTTGGTGATGGAACGGTAGGTGCCAGGGTCTGGCAGATATGGCATGAATCTTTGGTCAACAACTCTTGACGCCGTGAGACAGGTTCAGTGTCGAGCATTCTTTGGTGAACTACATCGGTTTGGATATCGATGACATCACTGTATGTGTTCGCTGTCTTCGATGGTACTGCATACCAGCTTCCTGACATTTTGCTGTACATCCGCATCTACCTATACCGGAGACAAAATGACAGTTAGCATAGCTCTGACATGTATGATATTTTATATGTGATGACACATTTATCAAAAGTCAATAATACACGGTATTTGTATTCAACTTTAACTTTTAGCAGTGTCCATGAAAAAATACATCAATTATCCAGCATTGTTACAGTGGTAGGGTTTCATTGTCTTTGTGTTGCTGATAGTCAGTGGCAGCCAACTGAGTTCTTGCAGCATACACCAGGCACTTGTTATGTACAACACAAGTTTGTGATGAAGTAATGGTATTGAAAGCCTTTTCACATTTTTCAACAAGTTCTCTATGTATCATGAGGACCGTTATTATACTTTTCATGCCACGTTTCATATTTCTAAATTATTCTTTGTTATCACTGATTTATATTTTCACAAATAATTTACATTACATTTTCACTTCGCATGATGATTATACACCTGTACACATTGTACTAATTATGTTATAAACAACACTTGAGCAAAGTTAGTTATGATATGGTGTAGTATCCAATCCTCAGGATTGCTCAAAGTGCTGCACGCTTTACTCCCTGGCAGACCTGTTAAATCGAACACCATCTCAACTCATGTGGGAAGCATTCAGCCACACTGAAATTAATATGCGAAGACTATTCATACAAAAATATCCACCGCTGTCTGTAGCCAGCACTCTTCAAACAGCTGAGTAAATCTGACCAACGTAGCATGTAGTGATTGTACATGTAATTCTCAGTCACATGGCGATGACCCTGACTAGTCTAGTCACAATTATTTGCAACTTGTTAACATACCGAGCATTACATAAACTATAAAATTTTCGAATTTTATATCATACTGATGTTTTTTAACAAAGAATTATAATTCTTTGTTAAAAAAACAAATATTATTCATAATGTAGTTATTTTTATTTGATATGTACATACTACATTTGTTCAACTAAACATCTTCCTAAGTAATTTTTTTTCATTGGATTACATTTTATGGGCATGCGATATTAAACAATTTTGTTAAATACATATAATTGTTTAGTCACTAATTTTGGAAGTTGTAAACACACAAGGCATATATAAACTACAACTAGCGTTTGACATCATGTGTACTAGTGTTGTTTTTTGTAACAAAGAATCTTGATAAAAGTATCTGATTTTTTTATATGTACAGTGTACCTAACATTTATTCAACCTCTTCCTAATTTTTGTTTCTATTGTTTTGCATTTTATGTGCATGTGATGTGTATGTGATATTAAAAATTATTACATTATACACATCAAGTGCAGTGATTGTACTAGTAGTTGTATTGTGCTTTTCATTATTTTGTAGTCAATCTCATCAAATAGTTTCAATAAAATGTTTTTTCTTTACGTTTCCTTTACTTTAATTCATGTGCATTTCTAACAACAATATGCAATTTAACGAGGGCACATATTACTGCAAATCCTCATACAGACAAACAAAACTATCACATACACTTTTCAAACGGTCGGGAGGACACAGTCGCGTGGGCCCATTATAAAAGATCTCCAGACAAATTCCTAAGGTCTAGGGGGGCATGTGCCCCCAGGCCAGCCTGGATCCGCCTATGACATACTTGTTTATTGCTTGTATTTATAATTTTGGTAACTGTTTCTGACAGAGTAACCACATTTGACAACACTTGTTTACCTGAAGGTGAAGAGCTTTGACGCATACATCTGCATGTATTAATAGTCGGCACTGATTGTTTATAACAATAATCATTTTAATGTACTTGCAAAAGTTGCAATGCAATGAACGACCACCTGCCAAATGCAACCAATGTCAACGGTCAAAAGCTATCTATCTATATATATACATGCTATGGGCATTAATTTTCATGATATTGAGGGGCGCTGGTTTTCTGAACATGACAAAAACTCACAGAAGGGGCAATCAAAAAACCTGGTGAAACTACTGGAGTATTCATTTCCTTGTAAACAATTAAATACCAAGACTACATACAATTACAATTGAATTCAAATTTAATTTTGAAATGTCCAATAATAGCAATTTTTAATATAAAAGTAATAGATTAGTTAAATTACTATTACATTACTGTTATTAGTAATTTATATGTACACATTGTTTTTGTTCAATTTATTACTATTGGTTCAATAATTATAATTGTTACGGATAATTTATAATGCATTTACACTATTACTATTATCCCAAGCCTACTTAAGCTACTAGCCTACTACCATAAGTACGACATAGACATAATATAGTCGCTATCATTGACATAGGTGTATGCCATAGCGTCGAGCTGTTAACTGATATATATATAATATACTAAACACTAAAACAGGATCCAGCCAGGCCGCCATTGCCATTGGCTATGACTAAAACGTAAACAATCAAATAAATTTAGTAAAAGCAACATTAATATGTATACTCATACGGCTAAATATACGTGATTATAGCTGAATAATTCGAAATTACTAACCTGTCTGGAAGAACCTTTGCGAACGCTGCATCTCATCTGTTGACATTGTGACCGACCCCACGGCACGGCAACGGCCCACGGCTGGCACTGTCGCCAACTCCTTCTGTTTACTTTGTTTCGTTCCATAGTCGTTCCCAAACAGAAATACACCTTTATGCGTGGGTACTGTGTCGTGTCGGTGACATATATGGTCGCGGACGTCCACTCATTGCCTAAACTCGGAATTCCATAACATCAACAAGACAACAGCGCCAAAGGATGGGATCAAAGGTCAATACCGCCTATAATTCGCGACCACGAGAAGACAAGAACGCGATTCCACGCAAAGTTCAATGTCCATACTATTATCCGGATCCGGTTTTTATTTAAAAAAACTATTTACAAACATGGGTACTAATATATCATGTGATAATAGCCAGTTGTTTACAAAAGGGACTGAGCAGTACGTAAACCATTGAAAAATGTCATGTACGTCAATCTTGTATGTCAGAGATTTTTACGGAAGTGTTATTTAAATAAATAAATGAATAAACAAGGAAGTTTATTAACTTGATTGCTATCCTGATTCCTGGTCCTCTAGATTTATATCAATCTGCCTTTTAGGTTCCCCTACGAATCTTTCACCTGTGATGATAATCATGATACAATATGCAGTATTCAATTTTTACACTGCAATAGTGGTGCCTACACTAATGTTGAACAAACAGAGTTAGCTATTGTCAACACATTATAAATTTGATAGTTAGCTATTTATTATTGACATGTATCATAACATAAAGTACATGTTAAGCATCATTAATTAATGGTGGCAGTGGCTTCTTTTGATGCAGATTAGAGCCGGTTCTCGGGTGACTGTGATCACTGCAGAATATTTGTCAGGTCTAGGTTAAACTTCACATATATACCTGCCTCCTGCTTTTCTCAAATTTCTACAAATTTCGTTTTGTAAATAACTGAAAAGAATGTCTTGTTCCATGTGTCACATACAGGATTTTTTTTTTTTTAAATCTAAAATACAAAATTTGCCTCAAGATCGTAGCGACCACAGTGTACGAATTCCTGCCAAATCACATCACCATAAGTTCATTGAAAGAATAAAAAGACGCGCACTTTTAATTAAATACATGATGGCTAGTTGTTGGACAAATTACCCCCTACATCTTTTTCCTGTTTAATAGTTTTTTCTAAATTATTCTAAACTATTCAAGTCTCATAACATTGTATATATCACTGACAATATTCTAAGGGGATTTGCAGATATAGGTTCAAAGGCAAAAAGCTTATAAATTGTGTGTAACTACGATACTTTTAATAGATTCCTCTTTAAATGGCCCAAACTAGGTTCATCCTACGGACCCTAAGTCCTAACCCTACCCTTCAACCCAAGGGAGTACATAGGTAGGCGGATGTTGCTAATAATTTAGGCCAGTTAAGCATAAGATTCGGTACTTTTGCAGTTTAGGCCCGCACCTAAAAACATGATAACGGTCACCTACAGTCACCAAACTTCACATCATATATCTACACCACCTATTCTACACATATATACTTGTCACGTGATCAAACAATTAAATATTTACTGTCTTTTATCGATCAAAATGTACAAGATATTAACTTGTTTTTGCGTGTATTCAATAGTTCCACCGTAAACTCTGGCAGGTGGCGCCAATTTATGGTTGCCATCAGACGTGGGGATATATCACAATTCATATTTCAATAATATTGTAAAATAAAGTAAAAATATACGCGATATTTAATTAAATAAGATTACCTTAAATCCAGTGTTGACAGAAAGCAGGGGTTTTATTACAACTATTGGTTTGTGTAAATACAGGTGCATTTTAATATTGTTTATCAGAGGCAATTCATCATAGCTGTGATACAATGCATACAATCATTTGTTTTGTGTTTTACAAACATTTTATTTTGCAAACAAAGTATTGTTTTATTTCTTGAAAATAATATGCGAGCTTTATTATTACGGCAGCGCTGAACTGCCACCGACGTATATTTTTAATTCGCAAGTACGAATTACTAATTCGCAAGTACGAATTACTAATTCGCAAGTACGAATTACCAATTCGCAAGTACGAATTACCAATTCGCAAGTACGAATTACTAATCCGCAAGTACGAATTACTACCACACACTATTCCGCGGAAGAGCGGTCATGGAAAAACAAGGTATGAAAGACTTCGCGTGAAGTGGTATACTGCCTTGTATTTGGGTATGGACCGTGGCAAAGTACAACAATCGGTTTCCCCATTGCAAAGCCTATAAACGTTTAATGTTAGCATGGGGATGGCCTGCCAAAACGTTCAACAGGTATCGGGCGTCGGTGTCACATGTAATAAGTACCGCCTTTTGGGGGGGTCGTACTTATCTAGATAGTAGCACATAAATTTGATCGTTAGATTTGGTAACTACGTAATAACGACCGAAGAGATATACATAACTTGGATGTAACCACAAGTAGATGTGACACCGGCTGTCTACGCCAGCGACATTTTTTTGTGGAACGTGATATGGACTATCATTTCATAGTAAGTGCAGATATGCCCTGGAGGTACGGTGTCGCGCTTACATTTATCCGGGCGTTAAATTTTATCCGGGTGATGTTTATGTGCATATGTAAGGCATAATATTTGGCACCAGTAGATTACGTAGTGATACATAATATCCAGTAGTTAAATATGTTTCGTTTGTTGTCGTAATACGAGCGTTTTAGTTAGAGTACATAATTATAATTTGCTATTTCAGATTTGTGACCAAGTATAAGAGTAAGTCACGTGACGTGTGCGTGGAGAGGAAACTGTTTTATGACAGAAACGGTTTATGTCTGTGGGAAGCAAACATTTTATAATTTATGTATATATATATATATATATACATATATATAAATATATATATATAAACATTCACAACGCCCGAATAAATGAAAGCGTGACAGTCGTAGATGGTGATAAATACGTTCCCCTAGATACGCGCACGCGCAGAAACATCACCCGGATATTATTTAACATAACGTAAATGTAAGCGCGACAACGGTTTTAAATTTTCGGCAGGGATCAGAGGGGCTGATAAGCTATCCGCGGACCAAGAACCTGATTCTCAGGAAGAGGGAACTATTGGCATGTTGTCAGTTATGATTGCACTTGCTTATCGGTGTCGTGCGAAAAGTATACCCCCTAGGAAATACAACCTATTTGATGAATCCAATGCATGCGTGGGTATCCGTTGCATGTAGCAACTCATTTTCGCCTTTAGCAATATGTATATTAACCATGCACAATGCATCCGCATTGCATATTCAACTACAGAACATGTAAGTTATGATGCATGTTGTGTGTCAAGTCGAATCTAATGGCATTTTTCTATGCTCTAATCCGAGCGTTGCGCACTGTGGATAACATATTTGCTAACAATGATAACGGCAAAATTGAGGTAAAGCGAATACCCGCGCATGCGCAGATACACCAAGGGATATCATTTCACGGGGGTGATTTTAAGCACGACACCGGTTCTAGTCTGCTGCGCTTTGACGTTTGTCTTCAGCATTGACTTTGTATGCAACGTTTGTTAGGGGGTTTAACTTTGCACTTGTTCATCTTTTTCCAAACTGTTCTTGTTCTCATTGTCCTTATGCGTATCCTATAGTTAATATCTACGCTTTGAAACTCAATTATATTTTTTGCCCATCTCATTTCAAGTTCCTTTAGCAAACACACACCTACCTAGTTATCCACTATGACATGTTAGTTCGTTTGCACAACGTTTGGTGTGTGGTTTTGGTGAAATAATCAAACAAACTATGACATTGTTGGCATTTTATTGGTCAAGATGGGATGCGGTTGGGTAAAGTGTGACTGATGTGTGATTGATGTTTGCAACAGTTCATTGAAATAAATTCATTCATTTCAGATATCATGGATGATGAATCTGATAAAAAATACTCGAAAGCGGAACTCGCTTTTTACCGAGTTGAGGGAAAAGATGGGGATGTCATCTCAAAACACAGAGAACAGTGGAAAATGCAAAGAGGCACGTAGAGCTAGCAAGGCTGCTAAGCTTGTGGGAAACAAGAATGCCAACAGGCACCCTTGGAACATCTTGCTAGGGTGGGTGCTTGACGGAACAACGGTCCGAATGAAATCCGGAGGTGGGACAAGGAAGATAAATGTTCACAAAGATGTAACTAAAGCTGATATATTAAGAGAGGGAAAGATTATATTCAGGGAAGGAATATCCCGTCGAGGGGATCTTGAAAACTTTGACTACGACGTTCTTGATTATGCCGAATGCCCAATGCCTAAGAATGTAACAGTGATGGCGATTCGTTTGAGTGGGTAAATCATAAATGAGTAGTGCTTACCTTCAAGATATAGAATGGCCACAGCCAAAACGGCGTACACTAAGACACAGTTGTAGTTTCCTTGCGTCATTGTATTTGGATGTTTCTTTACCACCTCTTAAATGCTGCCTGTCGGCCGATCGGACAACCCCAGTACGTAGTACATCCAAACACGGCACAGCATACGTCCTAAAAGTCGATAACGTTTCCCTCGGCCTCGCTTGTACTCTACTTCTCTGTTGTGAGTGTGGCTGTGTGCATAAAGTAATTCCGCTCACAGTATCTTCAATATAAGTCACATGTAACTGCTACAGCGTAACTCTCGAAGGTTCTGGTGACATTTTCGTACATCCTGTCCTATAAACTACGACAACTTTCGTTGTGAATGGTTCAGCTACTCCATCAGTAGAACTCAACACGGTGTGTCTAAACGCCCGACCATTCGTGAACATGACGTCAACCGTAAAATGTATACCTATATTTAGCACTCGCATGGCGTTGTGCAGCGCCACGGCAGGAAATAGTTCCTAAGTGGACATACAATTAGATAAACTTTATATGTATCACATCCATAATAAACTAACAAAACAGTAATTTAAGACATTTTGCGTTAAGCACGCTATACATATGTACGTTATTTTGTCGTGCGGCTCATTCCCAGGTGTCACTGTTCACGAACACTCGGTCTTTTAGCCTTTCCTAGGAGGAGAGGCTAAAAGCCCGACCATTCGAGAACACTTTTCTAGTACATCCATATTAGGCCTTATATTTAGATATAGCGAAAACTGCTACAGAAGGATACTAACGTATTTTTTATTATCCAACAAAAATATATGTAACATATTGTCGTTCCCTTGTGTCACTGGTCTAGAAAACTCGTTCTTTTAGCCATTGTTAAGGGGAAATGCTAAAAGCCGGGAGCATTCGGGACCACTTTTTTAGTCTATGCATCATAAGCCTTATATATACTTTATCTACTAAACAAAGCTAAAATGTAGGATAATGGCGTAATTTGTAATTTCCAACAACCAAAAATATAACATTGTCATTCCCTTGTGTCACTGCATAGCCCCGAATAGTCGGGCTTTTGGCCTTTGCTAGGGTGATACCCAAAAGCCAGATCATTCGGGACCCCTTTTTTACTCCATGCATCATATATAGATAGGCATTGTTTATACTCTATATACTGAATTAACAATGCCATAGTAGGATAATGACGTATGTTTTACTTTCCAACAAGAGAAAATATAACATCATCGTTCCTTAGTGTCACTACATGGTCCCGAAAACTCGGGTATTTCGCCTTTGCTATGGTGAAATTCTAAAAGTCCGACCATTCGGGACCACTTTTTTTAGTCCATACATCATAAGCCTTTATCTTATACTTGTATATTATATCGAGCAATGCTACACTATTTAATGACGTATTATTAACATTTTCGTCGTTCCCTATATAGTGTTAGCGATCCGGAAAACTCATTCTTTGGCCTTTGCATACTAGGGTGAAAACGAGCGTTCTTGACCAAAGGTCGAGGTCTACTATATTCCCTGTTTGGACACGCGTTCGACGAAATGATTATTATTTTCATAATTGATGTGTAATTGTTAATTATGAAAATTATGTGACAGGTTTTAATTAATAGTCACGCGAGCGTGTGCGTGCGTGCGTGTGTGTGTGCGTGTACGTATACTCTATATGTGTGCACATGCGTGTGTGTTTCGTTGCACGTGCGTGTGTGTGTGTGTGTGCGTGTGTGCGTGCGTGTCATGCGCCCAGTTGCGAAGCAGTCGGCCGGGCCTTCTCGATCGGGGAGTGAAGTCCATTATCTAAAAACTTCGTCATTTTGATGGTCACAGGTTGACAACATACACATGTATGGACAACAATTGTTCCACGCGTACTGCAGGCCTTTCTGAAATAACTTACTGAAGTAATCAAGAAGTAGGCACGTTAATTATCATATTCTGCCGTGCGTGCGGGCCATTCCCGTATGTCACTGTTCACGAAAACTTGGGCTTTTAGCCTTTCCTAGGGGGAAATGCTAAAAGCCCGACCATTCGGAACCATTTCCCTAGTGCATGCATAGAATACGTTATAATTTATTTATATACAACAATTTAACAATATTACGTCATTAACATCATATTGTATAGTCGGATAAAATGTGATATTGCTGGAACGCACTGCTCGTGGGCGTGGTCAGGCCGTATTCTACATTTGACGTCCGCGGAGCAACCAGAAGCCAGCGTTCAAAATATACGCTGATCTGGTGGTCACTGACCACCTAGTTTGCCGTCGGGTCAGTAATTCTTGCAAATGTTGGCTAACCAAATCACTGCCAATTTAACCAATTTACCTCGCGTACCAATTTAATGATGTCACTGATGGGATTACATACATACACGCAAGTTCAAAACGAAGGCTAACCAAATCATTATGATTACGACCTAATTGTCACGCGTACAGAATTACTGCGCGTACCAATTTAATGACGTCTCTGATGTATGACGTCATTGATGGGATTACATTCAAGCGCGAAAGCTCAAAACGATGACTACCAAATCACTATGATTACGACCTAATTGCCACGCGTACATAATTACTGCGCGTACCAATTTAATGACGTCACTGATGGAATTACATTCAAGCGCGAAAGCTCAAAACGAAGGCTAACCAAATCACTATGATTACGACCTAATTACCATGCGTACCGAATTACTGCGCGTACCAATTTAATGACGTCACTGATGTATGACGTCACTGGTGGAATTACATTCAAGCGCGAAAGCCCAAAACGATATCTAACCAAATCACTATGATTACGACCTAATTGCTACGCGTACATAATTACTCCGCGTACCAATTTAATGACATACAGGGCGCGCGCTCGCGCACGCAACAACCAGACAAGTTCAGACACGTCTCCAGCACACAGTAGCGTCGCTTTTGTAGCGTGTTGAAAAAAGTACCAAAGAAACTTCTAGAATGAAATTTTACGGGGAATTGTCCACTCACTATAACACTGTGCTATACCTTTGACTTACGGTTGACCTACGGACCAAGTAGTCTCGTCTGTGACAGGTTCATATCTTTTAACATGAGACTCCAACTCAAAATATCGTCGTATACCTTTACGATACATCGAATTGACGTTTAACATGGAGAAAATGTTTTATCTTCTAACATGAGGTTTAGCGTCTATATTTTAATATGGGGAAACTTCCTATCTTCTAACATGGATAACATTTCCTATCTTTTAACATAGGATTTGTAGGGTTAAAAAGTAGGGGTAATTTGGGACCTCGAACTCAAAAAGTCGTATACCTTTACGATAAATCGAATTGACGTTTAACATGGAGAAAATGTTCTATCTTTTAACATGAGGAAACAGCCCTATCTTTTAACATGGGGAACCAGAACTACTTTCTTCCACTTCCACAGCGCCGCGCCCAGCGTAACGATTTTTTTTCGTTTACATCAAAATTACGGGTTTTTTCCAAGTTAAAAGATAGGGGGAAACTGGTTTTCGTTTACATTTTTAGATGAAACTCCTTACCAAATGGCGCGGCGCTGTGCAAGGTGGAAACTTCCGGCAACATCCGGGTATTTCCTTATCTTTTAACATGGGAACCGGAACTACTTTTTCACTTCCACTGCGCCGCGCCAACGCGCCGCGCCAACAGGGCGCGCTGATTAACCTGACAAACTACTACTCTGGATGTAGCATACATGTGCTTTGAACCTCTACATAGACTTTATTATATATGCAGGATTTGGATTTCATTGTGAAGTACTGTATTAGTTTACACTGAACATGCAAAACAGCTAAGTTGTTTAGGGCTAGAATCGCAGACCGTACAGAATTGAACAGGGTACAAAATAAGTCTAGTCTTACACATGCAGATGCATGTCAATTTAGCCCATTGATTACCTGTATGTAGGCCCAATAAAACATCAGCTTATACAAATACAGACACAGCGTTGACTTTTGTTGTAGGTGCATATGGTTATTTTTTATGTAATCGTGGTTTGATGGAACACGTACTCGAGTCATCGCAAAAGTATGACGTAACAATGACGTAACAGGACCGTGGCGTGGTTAATTTCAACATCTCCACTGCAACCCTTCCCTTTCGCCCTCACCATAAACCCCCAACTGCATTCTCCCCTTGAAACAAACAATCGCACCCGGTCCCTATTTTTTAAATATCAAACTATTACCCCTGTATATGCATGTCTGTTCAAGCGGGAGCTATCCCTCAAACGGAACTCTTGCCTCAGCAGTAGCAGCGGGAACGCATTCTCATCGGCCTACTGGCCTACATTTAAAAGCAATTTCAGAGATCGTTCCCCAATTCCTCGTCATATCGTTTAGCTACGCTACCGCCCCGTCAATATATTATGTTATTGTCGTGTGTACACCATATAATCCCGGGGTCTATAATTAAGGGCCTGGTTACAAAACATGGCATAAACATTGGTATAGCCATAAAACACAAAATACAATTTTGTTGTTGTGGTGGTAGTAACAATGCATGAAAGGTGGTAGGCCTATTACTGATAAAATTTATTTATGATTACAAATAGGGTGAAACATAAACTTCAAAGGCGAACGGTAAATGTTTGTAAAGTGGGTCTCTGAATTATTCATTAGCCTGTTTGTTATGACATCTGCTGAAAGTGAAAAGGCGCAACTCTATCATATATCTATGTCACGTCATCATCGTGCCAACTGGCAGGATAAATAACACAAAACAGTTCGTATTTCGTTTTCCATTTGGATGTTGAAAGGACAGACGACTGACGATTTAGTGCACTGACCACCAGAGCGGTGCAAAACTTGTCAGATGCTAATGTAAGTTTTCTACGCGAGCAACAAATTTCGTTATTAATTCTGGTTCAGACGCCACAGATTCGCCGGTGAGCGTGTTAGGAATGGAATATGTTTAGGAGTTCAGGAGGGGGGTTATAAACGAAACGCTTTACCCGAAACCAGAATACCTTGTCCATGGTTGCCCGCAGATATGGACTTTTTGATTCAAACAAACGCTAATGTTATTTCGCCGCACGACCTTATTGCGAAGGCAGTAGTTCGCTGGCGCAATTATTCGCACGTAAGGCTGTCAATTAGTTTTCTGGAGAAACGGTCAGTCATATGTACGTCGCATTAGATGCTTTGTTCTACATAACAGTACGTGACAGAGCATTCTCGAATAAATTTGAAAGTGTTTATCACTGTAACCATTAGCTACTAATTGGATAACAGGCGTGCGAAGAATATGTTAATCCTCGTGACACGCTGATCATAGAATAATTATGTCGAAATCGCAGTAATTAAATGCCTGTTAACACCAGTGTTGTGTCTCTGATGTTGTCGTATGACAACCTGCTGTAAGCCTACCACATAATCAGACACAAGCCGGTCCGTGTGAACACTTCACCGATTACCGAGGTCAATTTGTGGCTACGATTGTGTTGTGCAATGGAGACTGGGTTCAAGGTTACGCGACCTTTCATCAAAGCTCAAATCGGGATTGGCTTGAGTCAACATGTCGCATTCTCAGTGTCTCGACATGTCGCTCGTGTAAAAGCACTCGTAGTTTGTGTGCGCATATCGTGCTGCACATCAGACTTCAGAAGTAACGCCATATTCGCCGCCACTTGGCTCTGAAAACCCAAAACCCACACCAAAAACTTCAGCGGAAGAAGGCAACTGAAGAATGACGGTTGAGTCTGAGAAGTCTGCTTTTCTGGATGCACAAAACAGCTCATTATCAAGTCTGAACGCATGTGAACCTTCAGATTCAATTACTCTCTGAACGCACGTGACCCTGGAGATGCAATTACAAGAATCTGACAGACCACTTGTCATGTTTCGTGTGTACATATAAGCTCGAATTGATCTAATTATGCGTCACGTTCTGGCACTGTTCAGCCTCATTCGTTGTGTAGAGCTGTCGCAGATGTGTACGTTGCCTCATTGGAAGATCCAGCAATATAATATTTCTTTGTATAATGCAGAGCGCAGTGGCATCGGATTCTTAATCGAGAAAACCCGGATTCGAATCCTTTTGCTGGCGTTTTGAACATTGGGCAAGCTCGTCCACTCTACGTTGCTCAGGTTCACTCAGCTGTATGATTGAGTTGTTGCTCTCCTCCTTGTTCCCTGCTGTACAGGGGTGAGGGTCAGGTACAGTAAACCACTCTCTGTGTCTTTTCCTTCCATAGTCTTCTGTCCATCGCTCCCTCTCTCCATCTTTCATCCTCCCCTGATCTTCTCATGACCCTCCTCACGCAGTCCTCCCGCCTCAGCTGTGGCCTTCCCCTTTTCCTGTGTCCTTTGTGTTGTTCCGCCTCTGCTCGCTTCGCTATTTTTCCGGCATCCATCCTTGCCAAGTGGCCTGCCCATCTCATCCGGCTTCTCAATTATCATACTGTTAGGCTGCATTGCATTCCAATCCCTTTTCTCAGGTCATTTGTCCTTCTTCTGTCTACCCTCTTTGTTCTTGTTATTCTCCTAACCCAGTTGTTCTTACAGACTTGCAGCTTGTGTTGTTGTTCTGTCAGCGCCACTGTCTCCAGACCATATGGGCATGCCGGTGTAATATACACTCACAGGACTTTCCCTTTCAACTTTTTCGAGATTTTTCTGTCCATCATGACTCTCTCTACCTTTCTCCAAGCATTCGCTCCTGCTTGTATTCGGCGTTGCACCTCCAAATCTGCACAAAGAGAACACACTTCGTGCTGATCTTCCTACTAATTAGTTCCATCACCATGATAAATAGTAATGGGCTTAGGGCACTTCCTTGCCTCAATCCGATGTTAACTAGAAACCCTACCGACATCCCAGATCCAGCCACAACTCTTCCTGTTATTCTTTCATACATTGCTCCCACCATCCTGGCTTCTGATTCTGGCACTCCCATCCATCTCACTGTTGCCATCACCATCTCTCTTGGGACTGTGCCTCCAGGTCGACAAATCCCACTGCCATTCTCCCTTGCATCTCCAACCTCTTCTCTACCAGTTGTCTCAATGCAAACATCGCATCCGTCGTCCCTCTGCCCTTTCTGAATCTCTGTTATTCTTCACATAATTCCTGTTCTACTCTCTTTCGAATCCTCCCATCCAGGACCTTCACTTAGTAGTGTGATGCTTGGGTATTTCCCTGGATCTTGCACATCTCACTTCCTCTTCTATACTGAGACAATTACCTCACCCACTCTTGTAGTGCTTTACTATACCTCA
Source organism: Paraescarpia echinospica (assembly GCA_020002185.1). NCBI lineage: Eukaryota > Metazoa > Annelida > Polychaeta > Sabellida > Siboglinidae > Paraescarpia > Paraescarpia echinospica. The sequence goes on from JAHLWY010000440.1 coordinate 59,200, forward strand.
TACATGTATTCAGCAGCCTCTTTGTCCAGCTGATTACATTCTCCCCTGCTGCCATTACCATCTCAACACGAATCTAATCGATACCAGATGCTCTCCCCTTCTTCAACCCTTTAAACCCAGTTTGCATCTCTGTATCAGTAATATCGGCCAACTCCACTTTCCCTTCTAACTGACCATGGTATTCCCATGTATTGACCGAAAATGATTGGGCATATAGCATAGTATACCATTAACTTAATTGCGCATTGTAATTAAACGTACATTGTGTCAGAACGTTCTAGTAACGTTCTCATGACGTTATTGAAGCGTTACGTTCCACGAACGTTCTGCGAACGTTCTTGCTATTAGCAGATGCAGATATTAAAAAAATCACAGTCCACGGTATCCCCATGTCTTGACCAAAAATGATTGGGCATATATTATACACCATTTAGGTAACTACATTTTAAAAATAAAATGTACATTGTGTCAGAACGTTACAGTAACATAATTGAAGCTTCTCATACGATGATAATTCCAAGTCATTGTTATTTCCTTCCTGGTTCAGAAGCTCCTTGAAGTAGTTTTCCCAGACCTTCAACACTGCTTCTTGTTCTGTCACTAACTTCCCATTTCTATCCTTGATCACCGTCCCACCCTTCACGTCCGTACTATTCTCATCCCTGTCTCGGGCCATTCTGTATATCATCTTCTTTCCACCATCCTCATCTAGCTTGCTGTACACATCTTCCATGTCATTCCTCGCCTTATCAACAGCTCTCTTTGCTGCTTTCTTTTTCTGTCCGCATATGTGTATCAGCCTTGCATCCGGTTAATTTCCCCTCTCCTTGGTCTTCTCTATTTCTTACCATGCTTCCTTCTTTTCACGCACTGCTTCTGCAATTTCGTTTGTCCACCATCCTTGGTTGCTACTTCTAGACACTCCGCCCTTTCCCGATGTTCTTCCACATAGCTCCTCTGCAGTTCCCACAAATGCTTCTTTGTACTTTTCCATTCTTCCTCCAGACTGTCCACTTCTTCACTGAGCTTTTCATATCTAGCTGCTGCCTCCGGACTATTAGCAAATCTAGTTCCGTCTTGTGCTGTCCACTTCTGTATGTAATCTTTAGGCTCTCTCGCTTCTGGAAGAAAGACGTAGCCACTGCTAAGCCATTTCTAGCCATCAGTTCAACCAGAGCTCGACCCTCTCTCTTTTTCACTCTCCACCCGTGTCTGCCAACACTCTCCTCTTCACCCGGTTCCACTACTCCAACATGTGCATTGAAGTCTCCCGCAATACACAACATCACCTCCAGCTCCACCAATCCCATCATCCTCTCCAAAGCATCCCTGAACTCTTCTTCCTCTGCCTCCATCCTTCCCGTATGTGGCCCGTACACAAACATAACACACACCAGCTGTTTCCTAAATATCAGCCTTGCCAGCACTATGCGTCCTTCCATCTCTCCACTCGAACCACCGTCTTACTGCTCTCTTCTGATACAATGATGCCAACCCCATTACTTCTTCCATCTCCTCCTGCGTGCTGTAGCTTGAATCCCACCACCAGCATTCTCGCTTTATCCCCGTTCCATGGTTAGTGGTTGTATGTTGTGAGTCAGTGTCTGTGTGCTGTAGGTCAGTGTTTAGCACTGTTTACGTGCTGTAGGTCAATATTTGTGTGTCGTAGTTCAGTGTTTGTGTGTTGTATGTCGGTATTTGTGTGTTGTACGTCAATGTTTATGCGATGTAGGTAAATACTTAGAACTGTTTACGTGTTGTAGGTCGGTATTTTTGTGTTGTAAGTCGGTGTTTGTGTGTTGTAGGTCTGTGTTTGTATGTTGTAGGTTGGCATTTGTGTTGTTGGACGGTGTTGATGTGTTGTTGGTCGATGTTTGTTTGTTGTAGGTTAGTGTTTGTGTGATGTAGGTCGGTGTTTAGCACTGTTTACGTGCTGTAGGTCAATATTTGTGTGTCGTAGTTCAGTGTTTGTGTGTTGTATGTCGGTATTTGTGTGTTGTACGTAAATGTTTATGCGATGTAGGTAAATACTTAGAACTGTTTACGTGTTGTAGGTCGGTATTTTTGTGTTGTAAGTCGGTGTTTGTGTGTTGTAGGTCTGTGTTTGTATGTTGTAGGTTGGCATTTGTGTTGTTGGACGGTGTTGATGTGTTGTTGGTCGATGTTTGTTTGTTGTAGGTTAGTGTTTGTGTGCTGTAGGTCGGTGTTTAGCACTGTTTACGTGCTGTATGTCAATATTTGTGTGTCGTAGTTCAGTGTTTGTGTGTTGTATGTCGGTATTTGTGTGTTGTACGTCAATGTTTATGCGATGTAGGTAAATACTTAGAACTGTTTACGTGTTGTAGGTCGGTATTTTTGTGTTGTAAGTCGTTGTTTGTGTGTTGTAGGTCTGTGTTTGTATGTTGTAGGTTGGCATTTGTGTTGTTGGACGGTGTTGATGTGTTGTTGGTCGATGTTTGTTTGTTGTAGGTTAGTGTTTGTGTGCTGTAGGTCGGTGTTTAGCATTGTTTACGTGCTGTATGTCAATATGTGTGTGTCGTAGTTCAGTGTTTGTGTGTTGTATGTCGGTATTTGTGTGTTGTACGTCAATGTTTATGCGATGTAGGTAAATACTTAGAACTGTTTACGTGTTGTAGGTCGGTATTTTTGTGTTGTAAGTCGGTGTGTGTGTGTTGTAGGTCTGCGTTTGTATGTTGTAGGTTGGCATTTGTGTTGTTGGACGGTGTTGATGTGTTGTTGGTCGATGTTTGTTTGTTGTAGGTTAGTGTTTGTGTGCTGTAGGTCGGTGTTTAGCACTGTTTACGTGCTGTAGGTCAATATATGTGTGTCGTAGTTCAGTGTTTGTGTGTTGTATGTCGGTGTTTGTGTGTTGTACGTCAATGTTTATGCGATGTAGGTAAATACTTAGAACTGTTTACGTGTTGTAGGTCGGTATTTTTGTGTTGTAAGTCGGTGTTTGTGTGTTGTAGGTCTGTGTTTGTATGTTGTAGGTTGGCATTTGTGTTGTTGGACGGTGTTGATGTTTTGTTGGTCGATGTTTGTTTGTTGTAGGTTAGTGTTTGTGTGCTGTAGGTCGGTGTTTAGCACTGTTTACGTGCTGTATGTCAATATTAGTGTGTCGTAGTTCAGTGTTTGTGTGCTGTATGTCGGTATTTGTGTGTTGTACGTCAATGTTTACGCGATGTAGGTAAATACTTAGAACTGTTTACGTGTTGTAGGTCGGTATTTTTGTGTTGTAAGTCGTTGTTTGTGTGTTGTAGGTCTGTGTTTGTATGTTGTAGGTTGGCATTTGTGTTGTTGGACGGTGTTGATGTGTTGTTGGTCGATGTTTGTTTGTTGTAGGTTAGTGTTTGTGTGCTGTAGGTCGGTGTTTAGCACTGTTTACGTGCTGTATGTCAATATTTGTGTGTCGTAGTTCTGTGTTTGTGTGTTGTATGTCGGTATTTGTGTGTTGTACGTCAATGTTTGTGCGATGTAGGTAAATACTTAGAACTGTTTACGTGTTGTAGGTCGGTATTTTTGTGTTGTAAGTCGGTGTTTGTGTAGGTCTGTGTTTGTATGTTGTAGGTTGGCATTTGTGTGTTGTAGTTCGGTACTTGTCAGTTTCACTAATATACTGTGCGTACCTACGCAGATAGCCGTCAGTTTGAGTGATTTAGCAGAGAAGTTCCTATTTTATAACCATTATAAGCTATACGTAGGTTTTAGAAATATATAGGGGTGCGTCAATGTGTGTAATGACCTATTCCATGACATGATTGGTACATTTCATAACATCTATGACCTATTTTTATAGTTTACCATATAAAAGACACGCAGTACCGTACGGAAATTATACCAAAGGTCTAATTCCAAGATGGTCGCTCTGTTCGAAAAACAACGAGACTATAGGTTCTGCTATAACATCGCGCTATATGTAGTCTACATTTAGTATACAGTACTTCAGATAAAAAGACCTCCGCTGAATTTAGAATCCTTTTATTAGAAATTATGCCTTATTATGTTGCGGGAGTGTTGGAGAAGGGTGGTGTGGTACTAACAGCCGTGTCCCTGTCCCAAATCCATGAAGTTGCCCAGGCCCTCCACGAAGTATACGTAAGGGCACACCAAGACATGACAAGACAAATATTGCGTGTCGACGATTTTGTGACTAACTGAGAGTAGATGCACCATTCAGAGCGATTTGTACTTTGAGGGTCGGTGCGCGCGTGGCCACTTCAGCAATGGTATCGGATATCGTTGTTAGCGTTGGTTTTCGGGTTATGGTTGGACCTGAAATGCAGGCAGGTGAGGCCATTGTTGCATGTTATCGATTTTGTGATTAACTGATGGACCATTCAGCTCGATTTATACTTTGCGAATCGGTACGCGCGTGTCCTGTTGAGCAATGGTATCGGATGCCGTTGTTAGCGTTGGTTTTCGAGTTATGGTTGGACATGGAGTGCGGGCGAGTGGGGCAATTGTTGCGTGTCGTCGATTTTGTGAATGTGCACTTATGGGGCTATTAATTAACACCTCATTCAAATTCGAAGTATTATCCAGTTCTTGGCAATTGCATCGGTACTAACTACCTGACAGTACTGATTATATATATACCTTACCAGCCAATTAACCAACAGAGTCGAAAAAGATTGCAAGGTGGCGACAGGAACGTGCATGCATACTTCTGCAAGTTGGACATAGGCACGCAGATACGCATAAACACGCACAGAGACGAGCAGACACGCACAGAAACGAGCAGGCACGCGCTGATACGCAAACACACGCACGCACGCAAACACGCATGCCCACACGCTCAAGCTGATGCACATGCAAACGAACACGCTGACGCTGACGCTCAGGCACACGTTCCCGCCCACCCACACCCTCGCACACACGCGCAGTACACGTGGTCTGTCGTTGTCATTCCAAAGTCGCCACCAGAGCCGTTTGTGATTTCGTAGGTGAATCCTCCAAATACATTATTGCGCTCGAAATAGAAAGGCAGTAGCGGACACAGCGATCACATGCCACCGGTACACAAGACGTCTCCAGGCCTATAGGCTGGGGAGCTCAGAGCTCGGGTAAACACACACACACATACGCACGCACACACACACACAAATAGGCACACCCACACACGCACCCGCACGCACGCACTCTCCCTCCCTCCCTCCCTACATTGTGAAAACAATTGGGTTTTTTTCTCAAATGCACAAACTGTCACACAGTTGTGTAGAGTAAGGTGGGGCAAAGCGCCCATGTTGGGGCATAGCGCCCATGCCACTATCTTGGCGAATATTGCATTTGTTGGCTCCACATAGCGATCAAATGATTAATGACTGAGTCCTGACGACACATCAACGTGCAATGGTTCTACAGAATCGAACACGATGTAAGTAAAGCTGATTTACCGTTTCTTTATTATTTGTTATAAGATCGCTTTCATATTAATCAATAAATTGCCCCTAAATGGATACGAATTGTGAAACGCTTGGAATAGCTTTCTACGCTATGTTGTATAACCTGCATTTTCATGCCTTCAGTTACGGTGAGTGATAAAAGAAAATGTTATGACTCAAACGTTCTCAGCATAGTCGCCAGTGAGGCATAGCGCCACCTGTGAATTGGGGCAAAGCGCCCATGCCTGCGCGCTATGCCCCAATTGCAATTATTGATATAAAAGTAACATTGTAAATATATTTTAGATGGCATGTCGTTGTGTAAATACAATATACATTATATATATACACACACACACACACACACACATATATATAGATATATAATCATGGTTTGTGTTTAGCGCGCACACACACAAACACACACACACACAATTATTTATAATATTGTGTGTTTGTGTGTGTGTGTGTGTGTGTGTGTGTGTGTGTGTGTGTGTGTGTGTGTGTGTGTGTGTGTGTGTGTGTGTGTGTGTGTGTGTGTGTGTGTGTGTGTGTGTGTCCGTGTGAATTTTAATGATAGAATTTTATCAAACGTTCTTGTGATTATTATAAGGATAACAGTTACAGCATGTTCGTTTCAGACTGAGACAGCAAAGTTCGAACGTACGAAAGAAAGTCTACACAGGGGTCGTATGGGTCTGAACGACTGGCGTTAGCTGTAGCGGCTGTCCACGAAGGACTTAGTATACGAGGTGCAGGGGTAGATTATGGAATACCAAGGCGCACACTAAAGCGCCATTGCTCTGGTGTTGTACAGCTCCCTGGCATTGTTGCTATGGGCAGCAAGCGTTGCGTATTCTCAAGTGCCTTTGAAGCACAATTGGTAGATTATGCAAAGGAGATGGTCAAGAGAATGTACGGATTGACAACTATTGATGTCAGGCGTTTGGGTTACGCTGTTGCCGCAAAATTGGGCATACAGCACAATTTTGATGACGAGCGTGGGCTAGCTGGAAAGGACTGGCTGTAAAATTTCATGAAGCGCCACCCAGAGTTGTCGATTCGTGCGCCAATTTTCACTAGCCTGGACCGTGTCGAAGATTTCAACCGCGATGCAGTTATGGCGTTTTTAGCTTTGTACAAAGATGTCCTGCAAGGAGGGGATCACAGAGCTACTGCCATTTGGAACTGCAATGAAACTGGCTTCACGACGGTAGCGAAGGCGGGGAAGGTCGTATGCGAAACTGAAACAAGGCAGGTGCGAAAGGTTTCGAGCGGTGAGCATGGAAAGAACATTACTGCGCTGTGCTGTATAAACGCTGCCGGTTCTTACATTCCTCCGCTGTTTGTGTTCCCTCGCAAGAGAATGGTGGAGGCCCTCATGAACGGTGCCCCTACTTGTTCGATTGGTGCAGTGAATGATCGCGGTTCAGGCTATATCGACTCAGCTCTGTTCATGAAGTGGCTCAAACACTTCGTCGCGATGGCCGGCTTCACCAAAGACCATCCACACGTACTTCTGTTGGATGGACACGAAAGCCATAAAAACGCTTGAGGCAATCGACTTTGCCCGGGAACATGGGGTCATATTGCTTACATTTCCACCACACTGCGCACACCGGCTCCAGCCACTCGACCGGACATTTTTTTAAGTCACTGAAGTCTGCGTTCAGCCGTTCATGTGACAACTGGCTTACATCCAACAAGGGACGTCCCACCACCCAGTATGATGTGTTGGCATCACCCAGTATGATGTGAGCAAGCATACAGTTCTACTGCAGTGCCGTCAAAGGGTTTGCAACGTGCGGCTTATGGCCATTCAACGACAGCAAGTTCGATGCAGAATTAATGTACTTGAATTGCCGTTCATTCAGCCTGTCGATACTCCTCAAGTCACAGCCCTGGATGTGGTCGTCACTGAGGTTGCCGGCACCCGAGTCACCACCTCTCCAGCTACTGTCCCGGCAATCTCAGCACCACACCACCCCATAGCAACCAGCTCTCGAAGCTCCAGTCTGCATGTCGCTGCCACCCATGTCGTCACCGGACACGTTGCCCCCCACTGAAGCAGCCAGCGCTCCAGATGTCGCCACTGGTGCATCTGCACCGGCAGTTTCTGTCGAACATCCTACAAGTCCTGCAGGATCTGAAAGTGACATTCGCGCTATTATTATGAGCTGCTCGCCACCACCGCCGAACAAGAAGCGTAAACATGTAGCGAGAAGAACCACCAGTGTCGTGCTGACCATACAAGTTAATTGCTGAGAAGAAACGCGACATGAAGAAACCAAAACGTTCGCTGGTGAAAATCAGCGAGATCAAGGTGCCCAAGTCAGCACAAGAGCCTACTGCTGTCAAACCAAGAAAAGAACACCGACGAAGACACAGAATGCGTCGTTTGCTGCGAGCCTTACGCCAACAGCAAGTCCAGAGAGGCTTCAGTGTCTGAGCTGCAAGAAATGGGCACACGCCGCGTGCACTGCAGGCGACCCATACTACATTTGCCACAACTGTGGATCAGACTCAGACTATTTGGATGAACAAATTCAACAGCACGTCGTCATAGCACACAGAACCGACAGCGAACTGCATTCAGGTTCCCTGGTGCGATATCGTTCTTTGTTCGTGTTACATTTGGTTTGTAGGCTGCATTTTGTATGTGCATTAAATAAAGTTCTGTATTCTTGTTATTAAATAATCATTTTGTAGCCTACTGATAAAAAAAATACATGCAATTCCACATGGGGCATAGCGCCCATCCCATGTGCGCTTTGCCCCACCTACGGAGCAAAGCGCCCAAATCGGGTGCATGCACATAATTAATCACACTACAAAAACATATTATTCGAATCATGTCAGATTTGCACGACATATACTCAATATAGTTACCGACATATTGTAGATATTTGTAGTTATATTGCATGAAATAGAGCCAACCGTTATGACGATATGTGTTACCCTGGGCGCTATGCCCCACCCTACTCTATATTCAATGCTAGTTCACTAGAGAATATAAATCAGTGCCTGGAGCCCAAGCAGCCGTAGTTGTGTCAATACACGGAGGAAAAAAGACTATTGATTTAAATATCAGCACAATGATTGTTCAATCACAGGTCGCACTTCTGTGTTTGGTTACTTATCTAGTCCTTGCTGGAGTTTCAGTTGTCGGCATATCCTGATAGTTATCTGTGGTAAAAATAGCCAGAACATGCAGCGGCAGATCAAACTGCATCTGGTAGGCAGTGAGAAAGACGAGAAGATTAAACAGGTGAGTTGTATGTATATAACGCATTATTATTTGTAACATTATTTTTTATGGATAGTTGTCTTGCGCAGTCAACTTCAGATGCCATTATAATAATACGGCAATTATTAATACATTTTGACCACTAGTATGAGTTATTGATATCTTTGGAATTAAGTCCTGATTCTGTTGGTACCAAATGTAATTGGGTAAATCGGCCCCACATCGATGTATAAACTTTTGACCACCATTGAAAACCAAAATCGCGAATGTTTCTAACCTAAAAAATGTCGACCATCCATCCTCTGCGTCCGTGAAAAACATCGAAATAACCGTCACTGTCGGACACTGAGTATTAATTTCAAGTACAAGTCACATCCAGGTGTCATAAACATCTTTACCAAGTGGCAAGTAATACTTGACTTCAATCGAGTGAAATTTGAAAAAACCGCTGAATTACTGTCCAAAACATTGTCCGAATCTTCAGAAGACCATCGGTACCATCGGTATCAATGGCATCAGTCGCTTTGCGACAAAAATGAAAAGTAGCACTGTATTTATTCACTGAAAACGCTCAAAATCACCTTTGAAACTTTCAGCTGACAAGCGTATATAAAATGGAAGTATCCCGGCCAAGTACACATACACACATTTTGTGATGTCATAGGAATATGTGTACGTTTTCTTGAGGTAATTCGATAGGCCTACCCAACTATGTGAAAAGTCGTAGTTGGGATAGAAAGGGTAACTACGTGAAAAGTAGTTGCAATAAAATGAGTTAATACTAGAATAAATACGTTGACGCTTTATTGTGACACAGACAAACAGCAATTTATTAAATGATTGGAATCCATAAATTCTAAATTCTGTTCTGCTGTGTTCTTTCAAATGGCTCTGAGAGTGGACTGAGGAGCCCCTGTGACAGACACTCGGCTGTGGAGAGTCCTACAGATGTACTGAAACAGGACTACGGAGATTACCAGTGGGTTCTGGAGCTCACCATCAGGTGAATAGAACCAACTATGCAGTTCAGGTGGCATAACTCATGTTGGGAAAATATATACAACAAATTGTGCAGTTTGTAGGGGACTTGTTGGGAAGATACGTAGAACCAGAGCCATTGATATATATATATATATATATATATATCAGTGGCTCTGCGTAGAACCAACTATGCAACTGTGAGAAGCCGCGTGTGTTGATAACAGTATAACTGGACAGAGTGTTTAACTGGAACCAATTTTCTTGTCAGGGAAGTCTGCTTTGATTTGAAACTGGTGATTGTTAATATGGATTTATCCAGTAGCTTTTTCAAGGATTTTGACCTAAGACAGATATGAGTACCTACTAATTAAGTTTAAGGGTGGATTGGCAAAATATGATGTTAGCAACACGATTATTTCTTTTACGGAAATTCAGTTAAATATTTAAAGTGTTTATTTAACCTGTTTACTTATCATTGAAACACTTTTTATTTTATCTTCTCAGATTATTTGTTATTAATTTAGTTTTATCTGATAATTTTTTTAACACAATAGAAGGCACACCACTAATTTATTATACCAGTAATAAATCATATTTTGTAGCATATTATAACAGAAAATATGAGGAACGCAAGGCACTCTAACCATCTTAAAGGAAATAAAAATACGGCATTAGCTAAAATCCTTTTTCCATGTGTACACACAGTTTAACCTTGTATGTAACATTTGACAACACTAAAACATACAGAAAAATACATTTGTAGCATAAATTCGATTTTAAACCCGTCTGTGTAACGATTCCCGCGGAAAATAAAAATTTAATGAGCTAGGCGATCACGTGGTATCTTAACGTCACACATGACTCACACTCGCAGCAGGCCGACCCTTTCTATGCATTCAGAGCATGTTTACATGGATAATGTTGGGGTCGAAACGACCGTCAGAATGAGTTGTTATGCAATAATCCGATGTAATACAAACACTAGTCATCATAGAGGAACAAGCAGTTATCTTACGGTTCCACATGAATTCAATTTTATTCAAAACAATGAATGCGAATGTGCCTACAACTTGTAGTACAAGTCGACTAGGTTTCGCCGAGCTTGGGCTCGTTTTCAGAATAATGATATCGAATGCAACCAACGAGAGATAATCTACACCAATAAACATACATAGCAAACATATATCGTATCCAGCTACAGAAAGTAACGTGTATAATCTCATAATATCACTAAAATATCGATGTATGAAGGAGGCGTTGTTCAATTCATCATAACAACTTAAATCAGTCAATTAATTTTTATCGGTTCTGTTAGCTCGGTTGGTAAAGGAGTTGGTTCCTTAGCGTTTGTTTTGCAATCGGGCGACGCCGGTTCAAACCCCACGCCAAACCATTGATTTTTTTAACACTTTTTTTGTTTATGTTTTCACGAAGTAATATAAACCAAATCATTTTTATACTATGATGCACTGTTTATAAATATTTTGGTAGTAATTATTTATTCGCCACAAAAATGAAAATATGGGAATTATGTAACGATTTTTCTAAATTTTATTCATCCAAACAAATATAATGTAATGGATATATAATTTATTAATTGTATATATATATTGTACGGTAATATATTGTAATTATACATATGAAAACAAATGGTGATCTGTCTGGATAAATAAAATTTAGAAACATCACGTTATATATAATTACCATATTTTCATTTTTGTGGCGAATAAATAATTACTACCAAAATATTTACAAACAGTGCATCATAGTATAAAAATGATTTGGTTTATATTACTTCGCGAAAACATAAACCAAAAAAGTGTAAAAAATCAACGGTTTGGTGTGGGGTTTGAACCGGCGTCACCCGATTGCAAAATAGATGCTAAGGAACCAACGTCTTTACTAACTGAGGTAGCACGGCCGACAGAAATTCATTCACTCACTGATTTAAGTTGTTATGATACAACTCCTCCTTCATACATCGATATTCTAGTGATATTATGAGATTATACACGTTACTTTCTGTAGCTGGATACGATATATGTTTGCTATGTATGTTTATTGGTGTATATTATCTCTCGTTGGTTGCATTCGATATCATTATTCTGAAAACGAGCCCAAGCTCGGCGAAATCTAGTCGACTTGTAATACAAGTTGTAGGCACATTCGCATTCATTGTTTTGAATAAAATTCGATTCATGTGGAACGGTAAGATAACTGCTTGTTCCTCTATGATGACTAGTGTTTGTATTTCATCGGAATATTGCACAATAACTCATTCTGACGCTCGTTTCGACCCAAAAGCTATACTTGTAAACATGCTCTGAATGCATGGAAAGGGTCGGCCTGATGCGAGTGTGGGTCATAAGTGACGTCACATCTCGGCATCCCGAAAAGCGCGCCAAAAATATGCATATTCGAAAATGTCCGGATGTACAGCAGTAGTGGTAAGAGGTCCGCCATCCCCGGAAGTGACCTAAGATCAAAGGCTTTTTCGTTTTTTATAAGTAGAATTCCTACGTTTTTTATTAGTATGATTATAGCAACGTCAAAAGTGATTGATGGGGGTCATGAGAAAGAGGGTGTCGCCATCTACTGAATAAAGATGGAATAAATAGGGTGAATGACGACCTCTAGTGGCTAATCAGGTACTAATTAGGGTAATTAATTAATTAAGTACTAATTAGTAACAAATGAGTAGCGCAATTATCGGAGGAGAACGTTAGCAATGACTAAAAATAGTAAATAGCGACCTATTAGTATTAATTACGTGCACGGGAGGTGGGAAAGTTTTAGAGTGAAGTGACACCCCTGGAGATCAGCGAGTTTAAAATAATGACGCGCGGGAAGGTTCTAGAACCTTCTAGAAGCTTCTAGAACGGTGCGGTGGTGGAGGTGGGGCCGCTCGGTTTAGATTACGCCTGGTGGCCTGGTTTTCACGTTTCACTGGCAAATGGTGGTGTCGAATGTCAGGCTGTAGGATTTTATGTGCATTGGTTTGACGGATAAATGTTTTTCGAGGCGCGCGCTTGTAATAAGCTTCTGGCACCGATGTGTCAGTGCTGGCTGCGGCACGGAAGGCCGGATTTTTCGTGGTGCGCGTTTGTAATAAGGCTCTGGCGCTGATGTGGATATTGCCTGTCAGTGCTAGCTGCGGCACCGCTGATGGATACGCGTGCAATTGCGGTGCAATATCGGAGCTGTCGGATTGGCCTGTGTGTGTGCGCGTATTAATATAGGTGGAATTATTCGTGTGTTATTGCAGTTGGTGGTCGGCGCTGTCAGATTGGTCTGTGTGTGCGCGTATTTAGCTTGTGGCGTTCGCTGGCTTTATCGTGTGTAAGTTGGAAACACAGTTGGTGGGCGCTGATACACGTGCAATATCGTTATAGCAGCTGGGGGCCGGCGCTGTCAGATTGGCCTGTGCGCGTGTATTAAGCTTGTGGCTTGGGCGTTCGCTGGTGTTGCAACGACGAATAGGTGGAAAATATTATTCGTGTGTGATTTGGAATGCTGGCGGAGTGGGACAAATGTGAAAGGAAACACGGAAACAATAAACGGTGAGAAATAAATTGTATTGGTACAATAAAATTTCATTTATCACGGCGGAGGGCCAAAGCCGTGTCGACCCGGGGGTTGTGGTGGAAAGGCTAAATGCACGGAAAGATGTGCTGGGATGGGTGGGGCAAATGAGGGGGGTAGAATTTCAGGGGCTGGAAAAATATCCGCAAATGAGAATGGTTGTGCGAAAGTGTCTGGGAAGGGGTTGCCGGCCGCAATAACTTCTAAATCAGTGTAGCCGGGGTAGAAGTCATCGTCGAAGTTTTCTTCGAACTCTTCGAGTGAATCGTCACTGTCTTGTTCGGGTGGTGGTGGTGGCCGTCGTTGCGGCTCAACGGCCAAGAGGGGCTGGTGACGGCATCGGGATGAGGTGAACGTGATCGGGTGGGGGGAAGGTCCAACATGGTGCAGTATAGTGCCCCGGCCGATATCATAGCGTCGATGCACCAGGCTCCGATCTATCACGTAGAGGTCTCTGCAGGGGAATGAGGAAAATTTAATTAGTGATACTGGTGCGCGGGGGTTCATCTGTGGAGACGGAAACAGTGTTAAGGGCTGTGATGTGGTCGGCGACGCCCAAGGTACAATGTCCCAGGTCGATCGGCGCGCGACCCTCTATCTATCATAAGCAGATCGGCTGGGGTTAAATGTATTCTATGCGATCTATGAATAAAGCCGTTTCGGTGCGAGGGCCTCGCAAGGGTTTGTCCGCGTCCTATATGTAGGGTATCGAAGCCGGCGATGTTTCGTCTGCAAGTATGAAAAAAAGTATTAAAGTAACGGTGCGTCTCTGTTTAGGTTAGGGCCTGTAAAAAAACATTAAGTCGGTAGCGGGGCGTTTGTAAATAGTGGGGCGCTATAGCTTTTTATCGAAAGTCTGCAAAATAAAGGTAAATTAAAAACTATTATCGTTAAACGTACCTTGTGCCGGGGCGGCTTTGTGGTGGGGGTAGACGCATAGAGGCAGGCGGTGGAATATCGCCGGCGGCTTGGGGAGGCGCAATCACGTCGACTTGGGGAGGCGTATTCACGTCGACTTGGGGCGTACCGAGTCCGGCGTTTTGGGGAGGCGGATCGCTGAAAAAATAGTGAACGTTATAAAAGAAAGTGAGCGATGAAAGTCAGTGTTAGGTGAGTTAGCAATGAAAGTCAGTGTTAGCAAAACGTACCTGTTTCGCGCCTGATGAGAATTGGCCGCATAATTACCAACTTGTTCGGTTGGCTCCATAGTGAGAAATGAATTGCGCAGTTGTTGAGCCGCTGTTTTGCGCGCGGCCCCCTAGACACGTACGCCATAGCCTTACATAAGGAGCTGACGTCACTGTTTATATAAAGCGCTTATGTAACTGTTTGTAAGTCTTTAAAACGACCGTTAAATGTGAAATGTGAGCAAACTAAGCGGCCTATAATAGTCAGTGGGGTCTAGAGAATCTTATGGTGACTTTATATTAGGAAATAAAAGTGGCATTCTGTTAGTGCACTAGACTGACCGAGAGATTTTTTTCAGTTTTAGTAACCTTGTAAGAGTCGGCCGCTTTGTGGCTCGCGTGCGTTTGTGCACGGGGGCCGTGTGCGGGCCGCGTGCAACGCGCTTATATAGGAACCGGGCGGAGAACGTCTAAATATTGTCGCTGTCGTGTTGCTACCGTTGCCGTTTTGTTGTTGTTGCAGAGCGTTGTTGATCATGTCCCCGCCTGTCGCGCACGGAGAGGCGCCGCCAAAGAGAGGCAGCAAGCTGAGGGAGGTGCCAACGGTGGCGTCTGGTGGCAAAGCGAAGCCGGCGTCGGAGGCCAGCGCGAAGGCGCTTCCGACGGCCGACGGGGCGCCTACTTTCGAGGCCGTGGTGAGTGCGTCCGAAGTGTCGTTGAAGGAGTTCGTGCTGGCGTGCGATGGCACGTATAAGATTGTTACCCCGCTAACAATCGTTGGGGTGGCTTGGAAAAGCAAATGCACGTACATGGGCTGTGGCATTTGCAAGCGCAAAGTGAGAGGCCTAGAAAGTGGTGGCCGGGTGTGCGCTGTACACGGCATACAGGCAACGGCGAAGACGTATTTTTCGGTGCGCGTTTTGGTGGAAGACGAAAAGGACGCCGACACGGAGGCCAGCATTTGGATCACCCTGTTCGACGAAGCTATTTCGGCGATAGGCGATTACAATGCCGACCATGTGTCAGCCCTGTTGCCCGACCAGTTGCGCAGTAGCTTTGTGGCGAGCCTGGTTGGCACCGTCTTGGAGTTGACCATGCACAAGGTCGTGTGGGGTGGCATACTGGATGCGTATACGGTCCGTGAGGTGCGGGTCGTGACGAAGAAGGGGAGCGAGACCGTTTGAATGACTAACGTTTGGCTAGTGTTCTGTAGACCTAATTGCTGCTTTGGTTATTCTTCTGTAGGACGCTGTAATTGCTGCTGCGTTGCGCGGCCTTATCGACGCTGCTGACGAGTGCGCACCCCCTGCCGAGAAGTGCGCTAAGAAGGAAGCGACGCTACGCCTTGCCGACGACCCTGCGCCGCTGGGGAGAGCCGAAGAAGCGCTATCGTACTGGCCGGCAGCGGACGGAGCGCAGCCCATGCCACCGCACGACCTGGTGAGCGACGCCGGGACGCCCACGTACGTTGCATTAACCCCGGTGGTGGTGGTAGTGGGTCCAGACGAGGCAGCCGCTGTGCCAATAGGCCCGGCGGCGACAGCGGACGCCGCCGCGACCGTGCTATCGTCACCACTGCCGCTGGCCGTGCTGTCCGTCTCGTCGGAAGACTTCATACCGTGGGCCCGTAACAATCGCCCTGTGGTCGTGGGCACACTTCAGACCGACTCGGAGTGGAGCGTTCTGCATTCATACGCCGGTCGTCAGCGATGCATGATGTCCACGTTTGCTGAGCTAGTCGGTGAGCGCGTGATGGACACAGCGCGTCAAGAATGTGGTGAGTGCCCCCCGGAGGAGGGGTGCCCCTTCGTGCACATGCGCGGCTACAGGGGGAGGAAGCCGAGCCGGCGGTACAACATTCTGTACGAAAACGCGGCGGCCCTGAATGTGTGCTTTTTTTCAGCGTCACTCGACAGCTTTCTACAGCAGACGTTGTTGCTTCCTGCTATTCGTATACTCTCGGTGCTGGAGGATCGTTGCGTGCGTGGTGATCGCGCTTCGGAGGGCGCGCTCCTGCGCCAGGTAGCCGACTGGCTCATGGGCACGGATTGGACGGCGCCGTTCGACCGTGCTCTGTTGGAGGTCGCCGTACAGTATTACCTGATGAAAAGGGCATGCCTCGACGTCTGAACGCTATGAACAGTGCATTTCGCTATGGCATAAAGCCGCTGATGAACATTAGCAGGAAAATTGAATGATGGCATAAGCGCCCGCCGCCCATAGGCCGTTGTTAGAGCCTTATTATTTACTCTGCTGTGGCATAAAGCCTCTTTACTGTTTACAGTCTGAACATTGCATTTTGCTATGGCATATACGCCGCTGATGAACATTAGCAGGAAATTGAATGGTCGCTGTGCAGTATTACCAGCGGCCTATAGTGTGGCGCTCCTAAAGCGTTATTATTTACTCCGCTGTGGCATAAGCGCCCCCGCCGAACACTTAGTAG
Organism: Paraescarpia echinospica; assembly: GCA_020002185.1. Taxonomy (NCBI): domain Eukaryota; kingdom Metazoa; phylum Annelida; class Polychaeta; order Sabellida; family Siboglinidae; genus Paraescarpia; species Paraescarpia echinospica. Next base: position 75,964 of record JAHLWY010000440.1, read on the forward strand.
CGATGAACATTTTGCTATAGGCCGTTGTTAGAGCCTTATTATTTACGCTGCTGTGGCATAAAGCCTTACTGTCGTGATGTAGTACGAGACTGCTTAATAAAACGTATGAAAATCAATTCCCGCCTTCTGTTGTTACCATCCAAAAAAAAACGCACGTCATTCAATGCCTGTCCAATGGCGGCTGCCGCCCACAAAACACTCCGGGCGCCACTGACGGCCGAAATTTCTATAAAAAAACACTTTGCCGTGGGGGGCAGCCGCTGACGGCCGAAATTTCTACTACAAACCGTCGTATTCGAGCGCCCCTGACGGGCGAAATTGCTACTACAAAACGTAAATAAAAAACTTAGGCGAAATTTTCTACTACAAAAATTTCTACTACAAAAACGTTGCCGCTGACAGCCGCAATTTCGACTACAAAACTTTGCCGTCGTATTCGGGCGTCAAAACGTAAACAAAAACTAGGCCGCCACTGACAGTATCCCTCGACGCTGCCCGCCTGTCGGTGTCGCCACCTGACGCAAAACGTGAACAAAAACTTTGTCCGCTGGGCGCCCCTGCCAAACGCATCCCGCGGCGCCGCCACCTGTCTGTGTCGCCACCTGACGGAGCAGAGAACACCGCTTAGAAAAGCGCCCCTAGCGGGGTTTAGGGTGGCCTTATAAAGGGCGTCTACACGCCCCTCCGTCGTAGTTAATAGAGCGCCGCCTAGACCGACGATGCACGTGTGTCCGAAATGCGATCGATCGTTCGTCCGTCTTTTTAATTTGTCGCAGCATCTAAAAACATGCGCCAGCGATGAACACGTAGTATGCCCGAAATGCAATCAAGCGTTCGCGCAGCGCCCCAATATGTTGCGGCATCTGCGACTGTGCGGAGACGCCGCTGAGGGGCCCCCAAATCGACCGGTCGAGGGGGACGCCGACGACGACCTACAGAGCGTCGTGCGCGACTACTGGGCGAGCATCCGTACGTCTGTGGAGCGCGGACCCGTTCAATCTAGGTATAATTTCCATTTGACCGGTCACGTGACTACGACCGCGCACGACGCCCAACTACGACTGATGTTCGAGGCGCAGACTCGTGCCTTTAAAATAAACTTATCGTACGGGTTTATTCTGCGCCACAGGGAGACGGGCCGACTACGTTACTACCATTCTTCGTGTAACTGTTGCGGCCGCTATCTCGAGACGCCCGTCCTCGTTTCCGACGCCGCGTCATTCGAACGCTTCCTCGAGGCCACCCGTCAGCCCGACGTTCTGCAGTACGTGATTGCGCAGCGCCCCGACTCGGGGTGGATCGCCGAGTTGGTAACGAACGTTACGTATTTTCTCAACGCCATCATCCACCATCCTATCGGATGCGCCCGTCAGCAGCCCCTCCCCGCCTATCTGCGCCACAACGCGGGCCTCGTCAGCCTAGTGAACGATCGCCGCGGGCATCCGTATGCCGACAACTTGTGCCTCTTCCGCTGTCTGGCGCTGCATCGGGGCGCCGACTTTCGCGCTGACGATTTGACGGCCGCCGCCTTAAGGCTCTACGCCGACTACGGCGATCAACCTACTGCGCGTTCGCCGGCGTCCCGCTGAACGAACTCGACCGGGTGGAGGCGGCCTTCGAAACGAATGTGACCGTGTATCGGCTGTCGGCGGCGGAGGACGCCACCGCCGAAGTGGTCCGCCGCTCCCTCCATCGCTACCCGGCCACCATGAGCGTCAATCTATTCGGAACGCACTATTCCTTCATAGCCGACGTGTCGCTGTTCTGTCGTTCGTATCGATGCGGCAAGTGCGGCGATTCGCTGTGGCGCACCGCCAGTCGGCTGCGGAGTCACGAGGCGACGTGTGAGGGCGGCGTTCGCCACGTCTTTCCCGGCGGCGTCTACCATCCGATGCCGTCCGTGTTTCAGCAGCTGGAGGACGAGGGCGTCTACGTGGACGAACGCCTGCGCTACTATCCGTACAGGGCGACATACGATTTTGAGTGCTACTTCGACGATCACGAGCTGCCGGCGGACAGCGCCAAACGCCGGTGGATAGCGCGACACGAGCTACTCAGCGTGAGCGTCGCCTCGAACGTCCCCGGACACGAGTCGGCGCGCTGCTTCGTGACGTCCGGCGATTCGGGCGTCCTCGCGAAGCGCCTGATCGACGCCCTGGAGGCCATGAGCGAGGCGGCGTGCGCGGCACTGCGGCCGTCGTTCGACGCGACCTTCGAGGCGATCGACGCGCTCGACGCCGAATGGCGGGCGCACGCAACGGTGGCGGAGCTCGATAAGAGCCCGTACACGGCGCTCGGCGACCGTCTGTGGCAGCACCTGCGCCGCCTCCCCGTCCTCGGCTTCAATTCGGGAAAGTACGACTTGAACGTCGTTAAGAAATATCTGACGCCCCTGTTCATGACCGACGCCGCGCAGGACATCTCGTCGGCGTTCACGATCAAGCGTCAGAACAATTTCATGTGCCTGACGACGGCGACGCTCAAGTTCCTGGACATCACCAACTACCTGGCCCCCGGCGTCAGCTACGACCGGTTTCTGAAGGCCTACGGCTGCGAGGCGACGAAGGGGCACTTCCCCTACGAGTACCTCGACGACCCACGTAAACTGGCCGAGACCGGCTGCCACCGCGCGAGGCCTTCTACAGCCGCCTGAAGTGCGAAGGCATCTCGGCCGCCGACTACGAGGGTTGCGCGCGGGTATGGCGCGACGAGGGGATGACGACGCTGCGGGACTACCTCGTGTGGTATAACAATAGGGACGTGGTGCCGTTCCTGGAGGCCCTTGACAAGCAGTTCGCCTTCTATCGGCAGCGCCGCATCGACATGTTCAAGGACGCCATCAGCGTGCCGGGCCTGACGCTGCTGTATCTCTTCAACGATCTACCGTCGTCGCTCCACTTCACGCTCTTCAACGAGTCGAACAAGGACCTGCACCGGCTCCTACAGTCGCAGATCGTCGGTGGCCCCTCGATCATTTTCGCGCGCTATCACGAGGCCGGCGTGAACGCCCTTCGGAGCGAGGAGTACGGCGAGTCGGCGCACCCCTGTCGCTCTATTGTGGGCTTCGACGCGAACGGCCTCTATCTATGGGCGATCACGCAGGAGATGCCGACGGGGTGGTACACGCGCCGGCGCGCTGACAACGCCTTTCGTCCGGAGCGCGTACACCGCTACGGCCGCCTGGCCGTCGAGTGGCTGACGTGGGAGGCGGGACGGACGGGGGCCCACATACGTCACCAGCTCAACGGGCGCGAGAAGCGCGTCGGCAAGTACCGGGTCGACGGCTGGTGTGGCGCGACGCGGACGGCGTACCAGTTCCAAGGGTGCTTCTTCCACGGCTGTCCGTGCACGGGGAGGGAGACGAACGCGGTGAACGGTAAGCCGATGAGCCAACTGTACGCCGAGACGGCCGCCGTCACGGCCTACCTTCGCCGCTTCGTCGCCGTCGTCGAGATGTGGGAGTGCCAGTGGCGCGCGACGCGTCCGCCGCCGCCGCCGACACCGCGGAGCTGGGCCGGCGACGGCGCCGTGACGCGGTCGACGATCCTGAAGGCCGTGCTCGACGGCACGCTGTTCGGTCTCGTCGAGTGCGACATCGCCGTGCCGACGGCGCTGCGCGCCACCTTCGCCGAGATGCAGCCGATCTTCAAGAACGCCTACATCGAGCGCGACGATCTCAGCCCGTTCATGCGTCGCTACGCCGAAACGCACGACCTCCTCGTCCGGCCTCAGCGCACGCTCGTGGGGAGCTTCTTCGGCGTCAAGATTCTACTCGCGACGCCGTTACTGCGGTGGTATCTGCGGCACGGACTCGTCGTCGAGCGCGTCTACCAGATCGTCGAGTACGAGCCGGTCGCGTGCTTTCACCGCTTCGGCGACACGGTCTCCGCCGCGCGACGCGCGGGCGACGACGACCCCGACAAGGCCATCATCGCCGACACGTTTAAACTGCTCGGCAACAGTTCATACGGGAAGACGATCACGCGCGTCGACCTGCACCGCAACATCAAGTTCTGCACGGCCGCCGGCGCCTCGACGCTGATAAATAATCGTCGCTTCCGTCAGCTCGACGTCGTCGTTCCCGACGGTCTCTACGAGGTGGCGCTGAACAAGCGAACCGTCCGGTACGCGCTGCCCAACCAGATCGGCTACTTCGTACTACAGTACGCCAAACTGCGCATGCTGGAGTTTTATTACGACTTTATCGCCGCCTACATTCCGCGTCCCCTGTTCCAATACTGCGCGATGGACACGGACTCGGCGTATTTGAGCCTCGCGGGGCGCCAACTCGACGAGCTCGTGGCGGCGGCCAAGCGCGAACACTACTTTCGACACCGCGGCGAGTGGTTCCCGGCGGAACACTGCGACGCGCACGCGGAGGCGTACTTGCGGTGCCGGCTCGCCGGCCGAGCGTGGGACGCGCCCGCCGAGTGTTGCGCGCGTCGGCGCCGGTACGACAAGCGAACGCCGGGGCTCTTCAAAGAGGAATGGTCCGGCCGCGGAATCGTCGCGCTCTGCAGCAAGACGTACTACTGTTTCGGCGGCGACGACGGCGACAAGTACAGTACGAAGGGGCTGAGCAAGCGTCAGAACGACGTCGACAAGGACGCCTTCCTCGACGTGCTGCGCCACCAAAGGAGCGGCGGCGGCCGGAACCGCGGCTTCCAAGTGAAGGAGTCGTCCGTGCTGACGTACGTTCAGGAGCGAGCGGCGCTGAGCTACTTCTACGCCAAACGGCGCGTACTCGACGACGGCGTCACCACGGCGCCGATACTCGTATAACGAGGGACCTCCCTCCCTAGGGGTAGGGACCTACCTAGGGGTAGGGACCCCTACCTACCTAGGGGACTATGTATGTATGTATGTATGCGTGCGAATAAAAATGCGAACACTCGGTACAGTTTTCATCGTTTTATTTAACTTCGGTAATAGCAAGCGATAGCGCGATAATACAACCTCACTACTTCGGTCTTGCCTGCCTAGCGCGGCGAGGAGCCCGCGACCGGCGGGTCCGACAAAGTCGGTTCGGATTCTCGGTCGTCTAATAATAACAACAAGCGATAATAGGCAGCGTTCAATGAGGCTTTAGCCAGTCGAATACGAGACAGTCGTTGGCCACCCTATCGGGGCCGAACAGGCACTGGAAGCCGCTTAGCGGCATTCCGCGGCACCGTAAGAGCAGGTAGGTGACGCAATATTGTCCGCACACGTTAGATACGCCGCTCTGCAGTCGCTTGTCGTTGTGCGTCCACGAGTCGCAGTTGCGGCTCAGGAAGGCGCGGAAGTCGGCGTGCAGCGGCGGACGGCCGTACGAATCGAAGTACTCGCCTCGCCGATCGGCACCCACGTAGACGGCCACCCAGTGCTCGCCCGGTTCGTCGCCGTCGTCGGTGTTGCACACGAACGCCGTCGGGTAGGCGGTGAGCCGCCGCCCCGGCAGCTCGTCTTTGGGCACGACGCCGACGACGATGTTTTTAGTGTACGCGTCGATCGCCAGGCGACACATCAGCTGAAACGTGTCCATCTCAGAAGTCGTACACGACGTTCCGGTTCTTGTCGATTTCGAGCACCGTCTCGAACTCCCCGTACACGACGACGTTCACCGTCCGGGCGAGCGCGTGCACAAAGTGGATCTCGGCGCGCAGGTTCCCCATACGCACGACGTTGAAGTGTTCGCCGTCGCAGCAGTCGGGCGACAGGTCGAAGCCGAATATGGTGTAGCCGCTGCCGAACTCGCCGCGCGTCACATCGAACCCCTCGTCCTCGTACGCCTTCCCCGTCGCGGCGAACAGGTTCATATAGCTTCGGATGTAGCGCCGATGCGCGAAGTCCGGCTGCAGCGGCTTGCTCGGCACCTGGCGTCCGTCGACGTAGAGGGCGAAGAAGTTTATGTCGTTGTGCTTCGCGTTGAACGGGTTTTTATCGTAGGCCCCGTTGTAGGCGTCGTTGTCGATCAGACACATGAACACGCGTCGCGGGAGCGTCCCCAGATAGACGTTCTCGTGCGTGTGCGACGCGGTACCCTGCGGTATCGAGAACACCTTGCAGTCGACGCGGCGCATCGGATACTTGGCCGTCCCGTGCGTCAGCGCCTTGATGTGGCCGAGCTGGACGGCCGGATTCAACTTGATCTTGCGCGCCTGCAGGTAGGCCTCCAGCAGAACGATTTTGAAACCCGGATCGACGACGTCGCCCATGAGCGCGAAGGCGTCCTTGCTGCGCACCAGTCGCATCTTCAGGTCGACGCCGTTCACCAGGCACCGGTTCTGCATGAGCACGTCGACGTGCAGGCGCCCTATCATGTCGAACTCGCGGCTTTCGTGTACGAAATCGTGCCGATGCGCGAACCCGCCGTTGTTGTTGTTGGTTGCCTCCATGCGCCCGGCGGTGTCCTTGCACCACAGGTCGGCCTCGAGCTGCGACTTTTTGGCGTCGGGTCCGTAACTGAGCAGTGTCTCGATGTAGGCCCGAAACGGGTACGTATTCGACGACGGCGTCACGAGCGTGCCGTTCAGCGTCACGTCGACCTGACTGAACATCGAATGCAGGAAATTGTTGACGGGCGCCACGACGCTGTCGTTCGCGAGCGCGGTACCGTCCCCCTTCACCACCTTGGCGCGCGCGTACAGTCTAACGGACGACAGGTCCAGATAGTCGTCTCCGGATCCCGGAATGAGAAACTCGAGGGGGCCGCCAGCGTCGAGGGCCGTCAGCGGCTGGTGATCGATCCACTGGCCGCTCTCGATGCTCGTCTGCGTCGTCGGCACGCTGAACAGGTCCAGTTCGGACTTTACGCCCTCGCACGACTGCCGATGCACGAACGCCATCCTACTACGTCTGCTTCGTTCGACGGCGCCTCCCCTTACTGTCCAGTGCCGCCTTGCCGGTCGGACTTATGTAGCTACTACGCGGGAAATACGTCGTCGCTCGGCCTCTTTCGACGGCGCCTCTTCTTGCTGGCCGTCGCCGACTTGCCGGGCGGCTTTATGCGTCGTCGTCGCTTTTTCGGCGGCGGGGCATTCAGCAGCCCGTCGAGAAGGTCGGCGCCCGCCTCCCTCGCACGCCTCTTCACCGCCTGCTTCAGATTGCCGCCGGCGACGACGTCCTGCGCCACGCGCACTCCCGTCTTGAGCGCGCGCTTACCCAACGCCATGGCCCCTCTCTTG